>ML097845.1:567-24607 GCA_003697995.1 Taxidea taxus jeffersonii
TTGTGTTTTCATTATCATTTGTTTCCATGGTTTTTTTCAATTCTTCTTTAATTTCCTGGTTGACCCATTCATTCTTTAGAAGGATGCTGTTGAGTCTCCATGTATTTGTGCTCTTTCCACATTTCCTCTTGTGATTGAGTTCTAGCTTCAGAGCATTGTGGTCTGAAAATATGCAGGGAATGATCCCAATCTTTTGATACCGGTTGAGACCTGATGTATGACCCAGGATGTGATCTATTCTGGAGAATGTTCCATGGGCACTAGAGAAGAATGTGTATTCTGTTGCTTTGGGGTGGAATGTTCTGAATATATCTGTGATGTCCATCTGGTCCAGTGTGTCATTTAAGACCTTTATTTCCTTGTTGATCTTTTGCTTGGATGATCTGTCCATTTCAGTGAGGGGTGTGTTAAAGTTTCCTACTATTATTGTATTCTTGTCAATGTGTTTCTTTGATTTTGTTATTAGTTGGTTTATATAGTTGGCTGCTCCCATGTTAGGGGCATAGATATTTAAAATTGTTAGATCTTCTTGTTGGACAGACCCTTTGAGTATGATGTAGTGTCCTTCCTCATCTCTTATTATAGTCTTTGGCTTAAAATCTAATTGATCTGATATAAGGATTGCCACCCCAGCTTTCTTCTGATGTCCATTAGCATGGTAAATTGTTTTCCACCCCCTCACTTTCAATCTAGAGATGTCTTCAGGTCTGAAATGAGTTTCTTGTAGGCAGCATATTGATGGGTTTTGTTTTTTTATCCATTCTGAAACCCTGTGTCTTTTGATTGGGGCATTTAGCCCATTTACATTCGGGGTAACTATTGAGAGATATGAATTTAGTGCCATTGTATTGCCTGTAAGGTGATTCTTACTGTATATTGTCTGTGTTCCTTTCTGATAATACTTTTAGGGTCTCTCTTTGCTTAGAGGACCCCTTTCAATATTTCCTGTAGAGCTGGTTTGGTGTTTACAAATTCTTTCAGTTTTTGTTTGTCCTGGAAGCTTTTTATCTCTCCTTCTATTTTCAATGATAACCTAGCTGGATAAAGTATTCTTGGCTGCATGTTTTTCTCGTTTAGTGCTCTGAATATATCATGCCAGTTCTTTCTGGCCTGTCAGGTCTCTGTGGATAAGTCTGCTGCCAATCTAATATTTTTACCATTGTATGTTACAGACTTCTTGTCCCGTGCTGCTTTCAGGATTTTCTCTTTGTCGCTAAGACTTGTAAATTTTACTATTAGATGGTGGGGTGTGGGTCAATTCCTGTTGATTTTGAGGGGTGTTCTCTGCACCTCCTGGATTTTGATGCTTGTTCCCCTTGCTATATTAGGGAAATTCTCTACAATAATCCTCTCCAGTATACCTTCTTCTCCTATTTCTCTTTCTTCTTCTTCTGGAATCCCAATTATTCTAATGTTGTTTCGTCTTATGGCATCACTTATCTCTCGAATTCTCCCCTCGTGGTCCAGTAGTTGTTTGTCTCTCTTTTGCTCAGCTTCTTTATTCTCTGTCATTTGTTCTTCTATATCACTAATTCTTTCTTCTGCCTCATTTATCCTAGCAGTAAGAGCCTCCATTTTTGATTGCACCTCATTAATAGCTTTTTTTATTTCAACTTGATTAGGCTTTAGTTCTTTTATTTCTCCAGAAAGGCCTTTATTTCTCCTGACAGGGTTTCTCTAATATCTTCCATGCCTTTTTCAAGCCCGGCTAGAACCTTGAGAATCGTCATCCTGAATTCCAGATCTGACATATTACCAATGTCTGTATTGATTAGGTCCCTAGCCTTCGGTCCTGTCTCCTGTTCTTTTTTTTGTGGTGAGTTTTTCCGCCTTGTCATTTTGTCCAGATAAGAATCCGCTGTTCTCCTTGTTAAGTGAACTTGGTCTTGGCTGGATTTCTTTGATCTTCTGGGGGATGGGCCTGTTGTAGTGATTCTCAAGTGTCTCTGCCCCAGGTGGAATTGCACCGCCCTTACCAGGGGCTGGGCTAAGTAATCCTCTCAGGTTGGCTTTCGGGAGCTTTTGTTCCCTGAACGCTTTCCATAGAGTTCTGGAGGACGGGAATGAAAACGGCGGCCTCCCAATCTCTGGTTCAGAGGAGCCAAGAGCTAGGGGCCCCAGTCTTTAGTGCGCCTTCAGAGAAAAGCGTTTAATTACTCCCGTCTCCCCAGCCTCTGTTTGCACTCGGAGACTGCGCTCGGAGACCGCACTGGGAGAAAATCATGCGTAATCAGTCCCGTCTCACTGGCTTCTGGGAGCACTCCAAGCTCACCCAGCCTGTGACCAAGCATCTCTGTCTCTGGCAGAGTCCCACCTGGAGTCTCCGAACTCCATAGATCCCTGAGCTCTCCCGGGTCGGAGTCTCCCTGGATCTTGTGGGGACCCCTCGCACAGAGCACCGGCCCGTGCCACAGAGCACCATTCCGTGTCACAGACCACGGCTCCAGGAAACCTCGGCTCTGTCTCCGCAGCCGGCTTCCCCGCTCTAATACCTGTGAGCTCTGCGACACTCAGACCCCCAATCCTTCTGTGACCCCACGGGACCTGAGTCCACGCTGTCCCCGTGAGGTCTTCACCCCAGTTTAGCCTCTGGAGCGATGTCCCTCCGTGGAGCAGACTTTTAAAAGTCCTGATTTTGTGCTCCACCGCTTGCCGGGAGCCAGCCCCTCCCCCTTGGGTCTATCTTCCCGTTGCGTTGGATTCACTTCTCCGCTGGTCCTACCTTTTAGAAAGTGGTCGATTTTCTGTTTCTAGAATTGTTGTTTTTCTTCTCTTCGATCTCCTATTGGATTCGTAGGTGTTCAGAATGGTTCGATAGGCTATCTAGCTGATCTCCTGCTGCCTGACGTCATCTCAGCCTGCTACTTCTCTGCAATCTTGACTCCTCCCTTCAAACTCTCAGCTTTTTAAAAGTATTCTGACAGCTTGCCTTGAATCACATCATGATGAAGATTCTTGTAAACTATCTGCAAGCAGGTGAATGCTTTAGAATGTGTGTTTTAATTGTGTAGGAACTGAAATTTCTAGTGAAATTTCCAGAATTAAAGGTTTAACTTTTAACCTTTAAATCACCACAGAACTCTCAGCTTTTTAAAAGTATTCTGACACCTTGCCTTGAATCACATCATGATGAAGATTCTTGTAAACTATATGCAAGCAGGTGAATGCTTTAGAATGTCATGTGTGGGCAATCACCTGGGACAGGCGTTGACTTATGACTCCTTAGTGTTACTGAAGATACATACAACCATTCCATGGTTGCCTCATTACAGAGACCAATGATGATATCCACTAATGTCCTAGATCTTTGAGAAAACCGTAAGCACCTGCATACCTGCTTATTCTGAGCAGACTTCTTTATTTGCTTGGTAAACACTGGTTCTTATGCTACCTTGAAAACTAGGCTAAGCCCAGGTAACTGACAGGGAGGATTCACAAGTGCTTCTCAAAAGAAAAAGAGGGTATCCAGATTTCCATGGAGCCAAGTTTTAGGTTGAGAAGTACTACTATTCTTTTGGTCCTGCATATCGAACAGCAGTGTTTCTGTGATAGCCTCCTGGTAAAGGTCCCAGGAACTGTTAATGCTTCTGACCTTCTAAAGCCCTACCAAGAGACAAGGCTTAGCAGAGAGACAGTACTCTGGAAATCAGACTGAAGACTTTTAAGGCAGTTTTGCACATTCTGAGCAGACATCTTTGGTTCTGTTTTTTCCTTGTTGCTTTGAGCCATGAGCCCCCAGGTACTCAGGTGGGCCTTAAAGGTGGTAGTGTACAATGTTGGACTGGACACCCACCTCTCAGCCCACTGGAGTCTTGAATGTAAATGTACAGGAAGTGGGAGCTTGTATTATTACCAATACATCCAACCTTTAGGGCTTGGTGGTGTGGGGATATGTGTGAGCACATGGTACTACTTTTCTTCTTTGAATTTTGAACCCTCCACACCCTCTAGAAAGACAGCCCAGTGAGTTCAAGCTGCCTAATACCACTCCCTGACCCTTTTCTGGGTTTTAAGAAAAGTGTCCCAGGGGAAATTGTGTATTTCCACCATGCCCAATTGAAGAAAAGAAAAATGTATCTTCCAGGGGTGCCTGGGTGGCTCAATAAGTTAAATGTCCGAGTCTTGATTTCCGTTCATGTCATGATCTCGGAGTCATGAGGTTGAGCCCCAAGTCGGGCTCCATGCTGGACATGGAGCTTGTTAAAATGGCCTTCCCCCACCCCCTCCTCAAAAAAATGAAACTTCCAGCCATGTCAGCAGGGTGAGCACTCGCAACAGCAGCCTCTGCAGGGGCTTATTTGGCACTCTCTTTTAGGGGAATCTGCCCCTGCAGGTAGGCTCCTAATGTGTGTAGGCATCTTTCCTCCCTCCCTGTCATGAATATGCATGAATGTGCCTGTAATTAGGTCACAGAACAGATGCTATTAATCATATCATTACCAGGGGAGATGATCTATGGTACCATATAACCAGAGGTACTAAGGTTTTATCCACATCTGGAGCTTCTTGCTTTCATTTACGAAGAGATAGTACAGAAAGGCCTAGTATAAAGCTGGAACACTTGCTTTCTGTTTAAAACAGGGTACTCTCAGGAGCAGACGTTAGCTGGCATGGGAAGACTTGCTTACTCGTGCCAATAGTGATTAAACAACAGCAACTAGAAAACAGCCATGGTGCCAGTGCCCACTGCCATTTCTCATTCTTGTCAGAATGTCTTCAACTGCCCAGGGGTGTATTTTCTCCTTGTTGTTATTGGTTTAATTATGGCAGTGCCATCCTATGGGAGAGAACTAATTAACCTTCTGTCAAGAAATCAACTCTCCTATATTGTATGTGACATTAATGGCCTCGTGTGTTTCAGGGCAGTTTTTAAAGGTACTTTTCTGTTTTGTCGTTACTGTTGACACCTGAGTGGAAGCCTTTTTCTAGCAAATACAGATGTATGCAACTCTCCAAGGCAGATGTAGGTATTGTATTGCTGTTAATAAGTATAAATAAAATGATGGTAAACAGAGGATAATTTAGTGAACTATAAGTAATTTCTCACAGGAGTATTTACTACCTGAGGTATGCAGAAAGGAGATACAGAAGTGAGGAGGGAGAGAGAGGGGAAGAGAAGGAGCCAGAAACTCACATTCCCTGGACTCCTGCCACAGGTGAGGCACTTCAGAGCCCCACCACCCTGCAAAGTGGGATTTATTCTTCTCATTGAAGACATTGGAAAAGTTGAGGTGCTGAGAGGTTGTAAAAGTAAAATGCAGAGCCAGTGGGTGCACTGAGATTGCACGATTTCAAAGTCTGGGCTTTTTGTAGAGAAACAAGTAATAGCCATGTAGCACCTATTACCTTCCCAGGCACTCTTCCATCTGCGATATCCTTCATCATCCCCAGCCGTCCAGTATGTGGATTTCCTTCTCAGAGCAGATATTTATGTCTATATGCGATGAACCATTTTAACTTTATTCCCCAATCCATTTTAAGTCACAAGTCTTGTTTTTTTTTCTGTCTTCCCTCAGTCCCATTTTGGGTGCCATCTTTTATCTTACATATTCATGGTACTTGTCATAACTCCTTTCCAAAAGAGTGTAAGGCATAAATAAATAATAATGATTTTCATAGTAACCCTGTATGGTAAATGTAATCACTCCCTTTATATTAGAGAAGTCACTTGCCTAGTCCCACACCTTTTTAAAAAATTTTGATTTTTTAAAGTTTAAATTCAATTAATTAACATATAATGTATTATTTGTTTCAGGGGTATGGGTGTGATTCATCAGTCTTATATAATACCCAGTGCTCATTACAACACATACCCTCCCCAGTGTCCATCACCCACCCACCCCATCCCTCCACCATTGTTTCCTATGATTAGGAGCCTCTTATTTTTTTCACAACTTTTAAGTAGAGGCACTGGGACCTGAACCTAGTTTTTTTGATCCTATGCATGCTTCACCACATCACATGACTGATCTTTATTTTTTTATATTTTTTATTTTTTTTTAAAGACTTTTATTTATTTATTTGACAGAGAGAGATCACAAGTAGGCAGAGAGGCAGGCAGCCGGGGGGTGGGGGGCGAGGAAGCAGGCTCCCTGCTGAGCAGAGAGCCCAATGTGGGGCTTGATCCCAGGACCATGAGCCATGACCTGAGCCATAGGCAGAGGATTAACTACTGAGCCACCCAGGCACCCCTGATTTTTAAAATCAGTGGAGGACAAAGTACTGGAATTAAGGACATATTGAATACATAACTTATACTGAGGGGTGGAAGAATAATGCACTCTTTAAGGAAAGAGAAAATGAACCAGAAGGAACATTTTCACCTATGTGGTAAACAAAAGCTAAGTGGGACTTAGAATATTATTAGAATGTTTCTGTAGAGCCAAATACATTAATTTTTGTCCCTGTTTTTGTTGTTTGAGTTTATTAATTCACACAAGTAGAGAAATAGTTTCCAGACCCAAGTTGGTGACTAAGATCTTTTTACTGTACTTTTGAGTGAGAGTGACTCCATCTCCGTTAGAACCCTTACTAAATATTTTCCTAGGATCTTCTGAATAGAAGACACTATATATAATTTGAAGGCACAGTGTCTTCTCTGTTGAGGTTAAAAAATAACAGTAGATTTAAATCTATTTTTCAGCAAGGTAATGCTCAAATAGGTGTTACTTCTTAACAGGTAACATTGGAATTCACATTTATATATAAATACCCTTCCATTTCAATGTTTGAGACCTCTGGAAAAAAAATTAAAGTTAAACCAGTCCCACCTCCTTGCACTGTGTACATGACAAAACTAAAGCACAGAGAAGGTAGGTTTGTGTAGTTATCTAATAGGAGATGGCCTCTCAGCTCTGAGTAACCTGGGTGTGAAGACTAGACTTAGCTTGTAGACATTTTACAACAAACTTCTATACTACTCATCCATATGGATTTTGTCATTGACTTCAATGTGGGAAAATCAAGTAAAGTTGACCTCCTGCTTAAGATCACGTTTCTTCAGCATGGTGAGGCAGAGCATTATCCCCAGCATCCTTGGGTGACTTCCTGTCTTAGTTCTATCTTAAGACACATCATTCATCCCATCCACTGAAGAACCTAGAAAGCTGCTACGAAGAAGTCACTTCTGAGCCTCAGATACAATGTGTAACAAGAACATATTGCCCTTTCTAAGAGGAAGTGATGCTGAAAGGACATGGTCAGATTTCAGGACATTGAAGGAATGACATTATCTTGTGGGAGAAATGCCAGACATGGGCATGGAGGTCTGCTGCTTCCTCCATCTAAATTATGTTTAGAACAAGAGATTGGCCCTAGATTTGTTTCTCTTGCACTTCTATCACTATGTTGCCAGGTAAGTGGGATCTTTCTTCTCTTTTCACAGAAACATTTAAGTATTGGAAAGTTCTCATTTCATTTAACTTGGTAGCTGGAAGAGAAAGACCATCTTGAAGTCTCAAGAGTCCATCAAGGACTCCTGTCATATTTACCAGGGCATTCTGTATTGTGGGTAATGTGTACCTGGCAAGTGGTAAGGTTGAGGTTAATTTCCTGGTTTCCATTGTCCTATGTGCATATTTCTCCTAAGAAACCACAGGGTTTGGGGTGAGAGATGGGGGCTGGTGGGGGCTGGTGGGATGAAGATGAGGAGCAGGGTTCACTGGGGAAACACAGACTTGGGACCTTTCTGTATTCTTCTGGCTCTATTGCCATGCCATTGCCTCATCTCTCTCTCTCTCTCTCTCTCTCTCTCTCTTATGTGTTTCTTCTTGAATGCACATTAGAAAGCCTTTCTTCCTGGGTTCTGCACCAGGAAAGGGCAGTTTCTGGATGTAGGCAAACCTGAGAATGTGAGATGAGAGACCAAAGCAGTCCTGGCCCTGTTGGTTGAGCCCAGGATAGATACTGGTTTAAGTCAGCCCTATTTCTGGATCTTCTAGTAATTGATTTTAAAAAAACTTCCTCTATTATCTAAGCCATTTTGCATGGGCTTTCTGTTAATTGCAACTAAAAGTATTGTAAACCTGCAGAGGTGATTTCCGAGGCAGGGAAGTTTGAGGAGGAGACTAGAGGAGAGGAGGAGGGCAAAGCAAGTGTGCAGAGCATGGCCAGATAAATAGAAACTTCACTCCTTCCAGATTTTGTCTGCAGGTGATCTTCATTTGAACGGGCTGTCCCTCCCACTTACCTCTTACCTTCCTCCCTCCTTCCTTCCCATTCTCTCTTTCTTCCTCAGTCTCTCAATCTCTTTCTGTCTTCCAGAGTATTTCCAGAGGCAGTATGGGTTAATGACAGCATCTTTTACTTTATTAAAACAGTGCTGAGTTCAAATCCCTTTGCTAGCAGTCCCAAGATGTGGCCTTATCCATGACACTTAACCTCTCACAGTCAGGTTGCCTTGTGTGTAAAAGAAAGATCATACCTGTTTCATAGAGATGGGGGGGTGTTGATGAATAAAGCAAGCACATGAAACTCATAACACAGACTGTGCTCAGTACACATCTATGTTCTCCTTCTCTTGATTTGGTGGTCTGAGAAAAGATGGCCTAACAATTAGGTCCTAGTTGGATGTTGAAACATTATTCAAAAGTAACTAATCCTATGTAAGTGGGGTTTCAAATTGCTGCCACATTTTGTAAGGCCTGGAGTTTTCTGTAAGTAATGAAACACTTTCCCAAACAGCTTGTCAGTAGTAAGAATCCCAGTGAAAGAGCAAAATCTGGCTTTTGAAAGAGGTACTGATGAGTGTCCTGATGGTCTCTTTTCAGTGGAGCAGTTATGAGATCTTGCTCTCTGAAACCACGGCTGGGGGGGAGGTGGGTAATTGCAGGGCACCTACATTAATTCAGGAAGATACCATTATCTGTGCCTGGAGCAAGTTTCCAACTGTGGCAAATACCTAAAGTCATATGTTTTCTTTACTAGCAAATCCTATATGGTTACGTTCATGGCAGTCAACAGGCTGTCTGTGGACCTCTGACTGAATGGTATGGCTGCACTGCAAGAGCTCTTTGTGCTGCTTTCCCATGATAAACCAAATGCTTTTCTTAGAAATAGCTGACCCCTCCGAGTTTTATGCAAATTCCTGGTGTCCCCTCCTTAACAGTACAGGCAAGGGAGAGCATATGTCTATGGTTAGTTCCATTCTGAGGCAGTTTTGTAGAGTGCCTACTGCGTGCATGCCCAGGGGAGGCTGTACAGCTGAACAGCTGAGTGTTCTGTTGTAGTGTGTTAAGGTCTCTGTGGTCTGTTTTAGGATTCCTTCTCAAGTTTATTACCAGACTTTTATATATGTCATTTGTTTCCTATTTTATGCTGTTCCAAATTGTAAACATGCCACAAGTAATTTCCCTTCCTCTTCTTCTTTTAAACCTTCTTTATTTTCTTTGGAATGTCCACAGACACATCTTGATATTCTGAGGCGCTGTCGGTTATGTGCGCCTCTGGGATCAGACTAATTTTGACCAGGAGAACTGGCATCTTCGAGGTACCATGAAAAAGGTCTCCAAATTAGTATTCTAGACCTGGAAAATGCCACCTCGTTGTTCCATCAAGTGAATGTGGGCCACAGGGAGACAGAATGATGGATGTACTGGGATTCTTTGATGCTGCAGATGAACATTTTTAAAAAATAACTTTGTATTTTGGAATAATGTTAGATTTTTAGAAAGGTTGCCAAGAGAATACAGAGAGTTTCCAAACATTCCTCACCCATTTCCCCCCCATTGTTAACATTTTACATTACCACAATACATTTGTCAGAACTAACAAATCAACGTTGTTATAATACTATTAAGTAAAATCCAGATTTTATTTGTATTTCACAAGTTTCCACATTAATGTCCTTTTTCTGGGCCAGGAGCCAATCCAGGGTGCCACAGTGGAATTCGTTTTCATGTGTCCAGAATCTCTGGTCTGTGACAGTTTCTCAGTCTCTATTTGGTTTTTAGGACCTTCACAGACTTGAGTTCTGGCCAGGCATTTTGTTGATGCTCTTCATTTTGAATGTGTCTGTTGTTTTTCTCATGGTTATACTAGGGTTATGGGTTTGGAGAAGCAAACCACAGAGTATGTCTTCCTCATTAACTTGACATGTTATTATGGACATATGAGATCAACATGACTTTTCACTGAAGCAATTAACCTTGATAATTTGATTTAGGTAGGGTTTGCCAGGCTTCTCCACTGTGAAGTTAGTATTTTTTACTTTTCTATACTCTATTTTTTATGTGAACCACTGAGTCCAGCCCATGCTAAAAGGCAGAGTGTGGGTGGGGGTTAAGCCCCACTTCCTGGATTCAGGATATCTATTTACAGGTTTTTGAATTCTTCTAAAAATGAGATGTGTCCCCTCTCTCCTGGATGATATTTTGAGGTGTGGATGTAATAGCATTCCTCTGAATCAGTAAGAGGTCTATCAGTGTTTATTTGGGAGTATACACTTTGATTTTCCTATGTAATTCCTTGGGATCATTAAGAGACATGAGGAAATTTCTGGGACAGCCATTTCTGTAACACCAGGACAAAAGGACCATATTCTTTAGATCCTCTTGGACTGTGTTTTCTTCATGTACCCACCTAGAGCCTGTACCACTCCTTCAAGATCATGCTTCGGGTACCCAGGATCTTGGAATTCTCTGCCTAGATGGTCCTGTATCCACTTCTAGGACCTCTGTGGTCCTCTTCTCCAGGTCTGTCTCCAGAAGGTAGACTGAGCCACTGATGTGCAGATTTCTAGGCCTGAGGATAGTTGATAGCTGTTGTGGACAGAGTCTGGATATGCATTCTCAGTGTCCACATATATGTGGATAGAGGTACGGGATCGAGCTGGGTTTGGGAAGGCAAGGGGACAGTCCACAGCTCAGAGACTATGATTTCTCCTCTCGATGCCATCCTTTGATGTCATGTTCTGATACAGTCCTGGGAATTGTCATTTTGAATCTGGCTATCCAGGTTGTTGGGAAGGTGTATCTGTTAAGATAGGATAATAGAACAAATTTTATTTAATGGTTTGTTTGCTGGGCTTATAATTGAGATACATGGCATGTGGACCTCCATTTATACTCTTGCCCTAGGCTCTGAAATACTGGAGGCAGGCCTGTCTATGCACAAAACTAAGTGAAGAGAATGTTGGGGCTCTTGGCCATAATCTGCTCTCCAACTCCAACTCTCTGGAATGCCATGGCCTCCAGATGACAGCTATGGCCATGACTGTGGGGGCTTCCCTCTGGGACACAGAGTGTCCTTTAAATTCCTTTAGAGGTATGAGTGGAGGGGCTTCCCTACTGTCACAATAGAGGCCCCATCTTTGCTTTTATCTACCTAGAATCCTCTTTTATTCACTTAACTCTGTTCTTATTGCTCCTACCTATCCAACCCCCCATTACCTGAAATTCTACTTTTTCCATGACATTTTCCTTGATTATACAAATCCCTTCTTCAGAAATGTGATATTGCTACTCATTTTAGTTGTGGTTCTCCCCAGGTCACTGCCCTTTTCCTGTGTGCACTTGGAATGCAGTGGTCCCAGACTCTATGTTATCCCAACTCACAATGAACTGAGAACTTAACATAACTTTGTATTCAGCATGGCTAAGTATAACTATTCTATCTTAAAATCTATTTAAATAAAAATATTTTATTTTATTTTTTATTGTATTTTAGGGGAGGATACTCGTAGTGGGAGAGGGAGAGAAAGAATTTTAAGCAGGCTCCACACCAAGTGTGGAGCCCGATGCAATGCTCGATCCCATGACCCAGATATGACCTGAGCCAAAATCAAGAGTCAGACGCTTAACCAACTGAGTTACCCAGGTGCCCCTAAATGAGAACTATTTTAGAGCAAGGCTAAGAGAAATGCTTAAGAATAGGTACAAGTAGGTGATTATTCAGTAATCATTATTGATTCCTTAATCAAATCATGATTTTATCCTAGGACTATTAGAATGTTCTCTGTAATTCTCTGCAGTCACTTTTTGGATTAAAAAATTACTTAGGGAAAGATGAGGAATTCTAGGATTTCACATAACCCTAGGAAGTGCCAAAACTCTATTGTCGTATCTGAATTCAAGAGACTTATTGGCTCTTTTTTTTGAATATTATGTTTAGTTAGCCGCTGTGCAGTACATCATTAGTTTTTGATGTAGTGTTCAATGATTCATTAGTTACGTATAATGCCCAGTGCTCATCACAACATATGTCCTCTTCAATACTCATCACCCTGTTAGCCCTCTCCCCACCCTCCTCTCCTCTGAAACCCTCAGTTTTGTTTCCAGGAGTCCATAGTCTCTCATGGTTTGTCTCCCTCTCTGATTTCTCCCCCTTCAGTTTTCCTTCCCTTCCCCTGTGGTCCTCCATGCTATTCCATATGTGCTATATATGAGTAAAAACATATGATAATTGTCTTTCTCTGCTTGATTTATTTTTCTTAGCATAATCCCCCTCTAGTTCCATCCATGTTGATGCAAATGGTAGGTATTCATCTTTTCTGATGGCTGCGTAATATTCCATTGTATATAGGAACCACATCTTCTTTACCCATTCATCTGTTGAAGGGCATCTCAGCTCCTTCCACAGTTTGGCAACTGTGGATTGGCTCTTAATGGTCACTTTTCTTTTCCAGCCATGCATGGGGCCTCAGTTCTTCTCTTTCTCATAGTCTCTTAATTACTTTTTTTTTTTTTTAAGAGTACTTATAAAAAATTGCCTTTTCATTTGGGGGGCTAAGCCAAAATTCACAGGAGATAATTAAACCAGAGAATAATGTCCAGATTAGAAGGAACTGTTCCACGTTCCTTGTCCCTCCTGACACTGTATTTTTCTCAGTAAATTATTAAAAGTATGTTATTTTTCTTATTTTTTAAATAGTTCTGCTTCTCTAAAGACCACATGTTCCTCTTATGTGTTTACTAATTATGTTTTAAAAATAGGGCCACTATGGCTATGATAGAATATAGGTAAAAGAAGGTAAAAAAATATCAAGGTTTTAAAACAGAAATATGGGGCACCTGGGTGGCTCAGTGGGTTAAGCCTCTGCCTTCAGCTCAGGTCATGATCCCAGGGTCCTGGGATCGAGTCCCGCATCGGGCTCTCTGCTCGGCAGAGAGCCTGCTTCCCCCTCTCTCTCTGCCTGCCTCTCTGCCTATTTGTGAGCTCTCTCTCTCAAATAAATAAATAAAATCTTAAAAAAATTTTATATAAAATTTTATAAAAAAAATAATATATGAAGTGATTTCACCATGAAACTTTTATAGCATTATTTTCTCTTTCTTGTTAGATTTTAAAATTTAGATTTAATTATTTAACATATAGTGTATTATTAGTTTCAGACGTAGAGTTCAGTGATTGATCAGTTGCATGTAACACCCAGTGCTCATTACATCATGTGCTCTCCTTAATGCCCATGCCCCAGTTACCCCATCCTCCCACCCACCACCCCTCCAGCAACCCTCAGTTTGTTTCCTATGATTAAGAGTTTTTTATGGTTTTTTACCCTCTCGGATTGATATCTTGTTTTATTTTTCTCTCCTTTCTTCTAGGCTCCTCTTTTTTGTTTTTTAAATTCCACATATGAGAGAAATCATATGATTATTGTCTTTCTCTGACTGACTTATTTCACTTAGTGTAATACCCTCTAGTTGCATCCACGTTGTTGCAGATGGCAATATTTCACTTTTTAAAAATTTTTAAAATTTTTTATTAACATATAATGTATTATTAGCCCCATGGGTACAGGTCTGTGAATCACCAGGTTTACGCTTCACAGCACTCACCATGGCACATACCTTCCCAATGTCCATAACCCCACCACCCTCTCCCTACACCCCTCCCAAGATTTCATTTTTGATGGCTGAGTAATATTCCATCGTGTGTGTACGTGTGTGCAAGCACGTGCACGTGTGTGTGTGCATCTCTGTGTGTATGTGTGTGTATGTGTATCACATCTTCTTTGCCCATTCATCTGTCAGTGGGAATCTGGGCTCTTCCCATAGTCTGGCTGTTGTGGACATTGCTGCTATAAACATTGGGGTGCAGGTGCCCCTTTGGATCACTACCTTTGTATATTTGTACAAGTAGTGCAAATTGCTGGGTCATAGGATATGGCATATATTTTCAATTTTATATAATTTAACATTTATATTCTTTCTTGCATTAACTTGTTTCATTAATTCAACAAGCCTGTATCAGACATCTCCTATTATATTAGGCTGTGTTCTAGATATAGTAGTGAACACCTAGGTAAAAATTACTGCTCTCACAAAGCTTCCATTTTAGGTAACTGAGGCAGTAAAAAGAAGTAGGTAAATGAAACACACTTTTAGATGGTGGTAACTCTTAAAGACAAAAATAAAACAGGAAAGAGGACTAGGAGGTGCTGTTGGGGAGTTACAATTTAAATAGGATGACCAGAAAGGCCTTAAAACAAAGGTAACGTTCCAGCAAAGACTGATAGAGGTGGGGGAGCAGGGCACTTGGATCTGGGAGAAAAAGCAGAAGAAATAGCAAGTCTAGAGTCCTGGAGGGAGCAGGGCCTGGTGTGTTCACCAAGCAGGGAAGAAGTGGGCGGCTATAGCAGTGAGTGATAGGGGTTAGAGAAGATAATGCTGGAGTGCCAAGTGGGGGACAGTTTGTGTGTGCGGGGCCACTTTGGCTTTCACTCCACTGTGATGGGAGCCAACAGAAGTGTTTGAGAAGAACAGTAATATCATCTAGAACAGTAATATCATCTGACTTCGGTTTTCAAAGGGTCACTATGAGCTGCTTGGGGAAAAGCATCCAGGTAGAGCAGCAAGAGAAACCAGTGTCCAGTCAGGTCCAGAGGAGGCTGGGGGTGATGGTGTGGGTTGGTGTCAGTAATTGAACAGATCCTCAGAAGAGGTCATATTGTAGAGATACTATGTATTTGTATGCCTTTTTGTTTTTAAAGATTTATTTATTTATTTGACAGACAGAGATCACAAGTAGGCAGAGAGGCAGGCAGAGAGAGAGGAAGGGAAGCAGGCTCCCTGCTGTGCAGAGAGCCCGATGCGGGGCCTGATCCCAGGACCCTGAGATCATGACCTGAGCCGAAGGCAGAGGCTTTAATCCACTGAGCCACCTAGGTGCCCCTGTATATGTATGCTTTTTAAAAAAAATAACAAGTTTATTGAAATATACCATCCACTACACCCATTTGAAATGTACAACTCACTGGCTTTTAGTAGATTCACAGATTTGTTCAACCATTAACACAATACATTTGAGGACATTTTCATCACCTTAAAAAGAAACCCTGTATCCCTTAGCCATCACCCCTCAATCTCCTTTCCTCAGCCCTCGCAGTCACTAGTCTATGTTCTCTCTCTGTAGGCCTGCTTGTTGTGGACATTTCATGTAAATGGAAGCATACAACATGCAGTCATTTGTCACTGGCTTCTTTCAGTTAACAGAATGCTTTCAGTCTGGATTTATTTTGAAGATAATGCTGAGAGAATTTGTTGTCTGATTAGATGTTCAGTGTCAGATGAAGAAAATAAAAATAAAAATGATTCCAGTGTTTCTAGTTGAGCAACTCAGATGGGGAAAACTGTAGCAAGTACAGGTGTGGGGGATTGTTAAGAGTTTATTTCTAGAAATTCTTTTTATTTATTTTTTTAAGATTTTAAATTTATTATTTATTTGACAGAGATCACAAGTAGGCAGAGAGGCAGGCAGAGAGAGGGGAGGAAGCAGGCTCCCCACCAAGCAGAGAGCCCGATGCAGGGCTCGATCTCAGGACCCTGGGATCATGACCTGAGCCAAAGGCAGAGACTTTAACCCACTGAGCCACCCAAGCACCCCAGAAATTTTTTTTTTAAGATTTTATTTATTTATTTGACAGAGAGATCCCAAGTAGGCGGGGAGGCAGGCAGAGAGAGAGGGAGAAGCAGGCTCTCTGCTGAACAGAGAGCCCGATGCGGGGCTCGATCCCAGGACCTTGAGATCATGACCTGAGCCAAAGGCAGAGGCTTAACCCACTGAGCCACACAGGCACCCTATTTTTGGAAATTCTAATTTGAGATGCCTATTAGATATTTAAATTGAGAAGGTAATTTGGCATTTGATACATGATTTAAAAGTTCAGGGGAGGAGATCTGGCTAAAGATGAAAATGTGGGAGTAATCAAAATATGTATGTGGAATTTATGTTAGTTCCCGGAGGTCATTGTTAGTTCATGGATGCCCACCAGATTACACGGACATCCCATGTTCATATTAGTGAATTGCTGTCCAGAAGTTGCCTTGGTCCCCACTTCTGCTGACCTTGAAGCTCAACCAAGATGGCAGGCTCCACGTGAAGGAGCTTTTGACCAGCTTGATGTAGCTCTTTTAAGCTATCTTGTGACCTTCCACAGCAACAGAGGTGCTCAGTCTGCAACTCTGCTCCTTGACCCACTCTCCGTATGGTGTTTCTCCCTACCCACCACTCTCCCACCAATTGGATCTTTTTCTTTCTTTGTCTTCTTTTCAGTATGTGACATGCAGTATCATCTTCTCACCTACACTAAACCTTGGGTTGTCAGATCAGCCATTCCAATCCTCTTCTCCATAATCTTGCTGTAGAAGAATCTTAGGAATGCCTGTCACTATTCAGCCAGCTGGTGACCATCTTACCTGTTACTCTTTACCTCCAAAGCAGTTTCTTGGTCTCAGCACTACTGATATTTTGGGTTGCATAAATCATTGTTTGGGGGCTTCCCTGTGTATTGTAGGGTGCTTAGCACCATCCCTGGTCCCAGATATTACCAGACATCAGTAGTACTCCACCAGTTGTGACAACCAAAAATGTATCCAGATACTGTCCACTGTCACCCAGGGGCATAGACCCTTCTTCCCTCCATTTGAAAAACAGAGCCCTAAAGGAAAATGTGGTCATTGTGACTATGGTTCCTTCCATTTAAAAAATTTGATTATTTTGTATCTACTTCAAGCCATCCTTCACTCATTCATATACCTAACCTTTTAATTCCTTCTATTATACTAGACTCACTAGATTGTGATCATGCTCACTTTTCTCTTTTAATTCCTCTGTTCTTTTTTTCTCCCTCTCCATCTAGGAGCCATCTGTGAGCCACAGAATAGCGATACTTGTGGAAAATAAATGTAAAAATTAAGGCGTATCCACATGTTGTGCAAGAAAGAGGAAAATCAGAAGTTTTAATTAAAAAATTTATCCTGAAAAATTACTGGTTATCTTTAAAGCTCTTAGAGATATATATGCCACAGCATCTGTAAAATCATCTCTTCTTACCTCCTATAGTCATTCGATTCAGACTCTTCCTAAAGGACCAACATTAAGTTGAAGGAAAGCCTTTTTGGATTTAACATTGTTGCGGTTGATTAGTAGTATTGTAGAAGTATGGCTTCCCACTCACAGGATCCACCCTGGCTATGGAGGGAACTGAAGGGATTGTTTTGGGATAATACACTTGAAGTTCCAATAAATGACTTTGAGATGAACTCTTGGGAACTGCTTCTAAGCTAGTAATAGCATCTGTTTTTCATGACTGAATTACAGCATAGAGTCAGTGCAGAGAGGCAGGTGGTGAGTTTTGTGGAACTGAGGATGTTCCAGTGTGGCTTAAACCAGTTTTGTTTCTAGCTCAGGAGATGGAGCACTGAGAGGAACAGTATTACAGATGCTTCCTGGCATCACCCAGCAGCATCAATTACATTTCTCACTAAGTTTTTGTGAGGAGTTAAAAAAAGCATTCATGGTCCTCAAGTAATGTTCTGTCTATGGAGGCAGGCAAGAAAAATAGAAAGATATACAGAAAATGCAAATCTGTATAACTGCATGTTCATTTCTATGATTCTGAGAGCTAAATAATTGTTGCTGTTGGAAAGAGAATGAATAATGAGAGCCAAGTGGGGTCAGTTAATAATCCCCCCAGAATAAATTGCTAATCAGAGGTGGAGCTAGCACAAGCTGATGAATAACAAGGTTACTTGATCTGAAGAAAGAACCTGCTTCCCCTCATGTCGGTAATTATATCAATATAGGAAAAGAGACAACTTGGCTTTCATTGGGTTACAGTCAGATGATGTTGTAAATCAATTACCTATTCACAGGCACCCTCTCCCACAGTCGCCTGCCAGGGGTATAAGCAGCAGCTGACCCCAGTGTGAATTACCCGGGCAGCTTAATGATTGCCTTCTTCCTAGTGTATGTCTGTGCCAAAGAGCTTGGCCTCAAATCCACGCAGAGGTGTGCTTTCAGAATTTACCATGCACAGTGATTACCTAGGGATCTTGTTAAAATGCAGATTCTGGTTCAGTAGGTGTGCAGAGGGGCTTGGATTCAGTTTCTAATGAGATCCCAGGTGATGCTGGTGCTGCTATCCACAGAACACATTCTGACTGGAAGAATACCAGGAAGGAGAGTCTGTAAGGGGAGAAACGAGTGCTATTTGAAAGGAGTGGGAACTGAAGTAAGAAATGAGTGGAATTCATCCTTTTCTGTAGTCCCTCTTGTTTTGGATATTTCTCTTCCCTTCTTTCAGGGCTGTCCACCTCTTCCCTTGCCTCCCCTTGACCCCCTTTATACACACTAGTCCAGGAGATCTGGATTCAGTTGCCATGGCCTGGAGCCTGGGCATTGGTCTTTGTAACTGCTCCCTTTGTGACTATCCCCTGCAGATCAAGTGCAGATATGCTGGTTTATCATCTTCTGAAAACTACTTTTGTTGATACTTGAACATGTCTTAATTCAACACTTAGAATTGTCATATGCTGTTGAAATAGGAATAAATCATTTTTGTTGGTGAGAAACTATATCTAATATGTAACAGTTTATGATTGCCCATGAGAAGCAGAGTGGCCCTGGTTTTTACCTGGATGTCCGGGCATTGGCAAAGGCCTCGGAAGTGGACCCCTGCCCCCAGTCCATTTGCATATGGTAGCCGGTTCTCCAGATCTTCGAGAGCCTGTGGGTATTCCCGGGAGTTTGTTCCAGGTGCAGAATTCTAGGCCTCTGTCCCAGACCTACTGAACCAGACTCTGCATTTTCATCAGGTCCTCCCTTTCACTCTCTAGCACATCACCTTCAGAATGCTGTCCTCACTGCACGCCCTTACTCCATGTGGGGAGGCCCTGAGCTCGGGACTCCAGTGTCCCTGTTCAGAACAGAGGCGCCTGCTGCACCTTTACCCGCCCTTCCTCCTTGTGCTCCTGCTGCAAGTTGCAGTGTGTCAGATGGTGGGGTAACATGAGTCATCCTGTGAAACCACACACTTGTTGGGTGGAAATTTTTCTCTTATGAAGCCAAGTTCTGCTAAATTGAATGTGTCTTTGGGTCTGCACTCATTCACGAATCCCAGGGCTGGGGGCAGAGCAGGGCCACTCTGAGAAGTCCCGCTCAGGTTGGTGTGCAGGGTCTGGCTGACTATGGTCTTGAAGCAGCACCTTGCATTCTTATCTGAGGACTTCTGCTCAGATGCCCGTGTAATTAACAGCACTTTGGGTCTCTGTTGCTCCTTTCTGGAATATCATCCTGACAGCCCAGATTACATGAATGTCCCCACTGATGAATGGAAGTGTCTATACTCAAAAGGGAACATGCCAAAGGCAGCTCAGACTATTTTTCCCCCTGCAGCTTCCTGTCATTTGTGGTGTTCTCTTCATAAACCACAGAGCTCAGCAATAACTAGCGGCTGTTTACAGAGCTCCGGTGGTAATTAAGTCAAATTGGATCTGCTCTCTTAGTATGGTGAGGGCATATACTGACATCCGTTATGTACAAGCTGGTTGTGGGGAGAAAAGCAATTCTTGTCAGTTTTGATACATGTTCAAGCTGGGGAACATGTGAAGGAAGAAAACCTTCTGTGGGTCAAAATAGTATGTGGTGTGAGAAGCAGAACTGCCTTTGGAACACCGAGGCCCTGAGCTTCTGAAGAGAGGAGAGGAGAGGCCAGATCTCTGGTTGGCATAAGAGCAACACAGTGGAGTGGAAGGGGGCACACTCCCTGGAAAGTGCTGGCTGGATTGGAGAGAGACTTCGTGGGTAGTGTCAACACTGTCTATGTGAATGTTCCAGAAACATCCCATTGCGAAAG
The DNA here is from genome assembly GCA_003697995.1 of Taxidea taxus jeffersonii. Classification (NCBI taxonomy): domain Eukaryota; kingdom Metazoa; phylum Chordata; class Mammalia; order Carnivora; family Mustelidae; genus Taxidea; species Taxidea taxus. The sequence goes on from ML097845.1 coordinate 20,639, forward strand.
GCGGTATTGCCCCACCTCCCTCTGGTCATCTCTGTCACTTCATTGTTATTGTTCTTTCATAAAATTGATCACCTTGTGAAGTAACCCTATTTATTTTGTCACTTGCTTATTGTTTGTCTTCTCCACTAGAATTTTAGCTACATGAGAATAGGGACCTTCCTTGTCTTGCTCCTTTCTATCCTTTTGGTGCTTGGTACCGTGACTACAAATTACCAGGAACTGTATTCGTTTCTTGGGACTGCCCTAACAAATCACCACAAACTGAGTGACTTCCAATAGCAGACATTTATTTTTTCCCAGATCAGAAAGCCAGAAGTTGGAAATCACGGTGTTGGATTTTTGGGAAGGCTCTATGGCACCATCCCGTCCATGCCTCTCACCATTAGTGGTTGCTGGCAGTACCTGGAGTTAGCTTCTTGGCTTGTGGCTCTATCACTCCAGTCTCTCCCTCCATCGTCACCAGACCTTATTCCCCATGTGTATATCTGTGTGTCCTCTTCTCTTGTGGATTTAGGGTTCACCCTACGCCAGCATGACCTCATCTTAACTAATTACATTTGTGGAGACCCTATTTCTACATAAAGTTATATTCTGTGTTTCTGGATGGATGTGGATTCTGGGGGAAGCACTATTCAAGCCACTACACATGCTCAATAAACACTGTTGAATAAATGAGTCATATGAGGTTTCCTTTGATCTTCAGGTTTAAGGCCCAGAGTAAATGGCAGAGAAAAAGAAAGGAAAGGGACACCTTTGTTTCTAAATAATCTTGGGGCAGTTCATACTGTCTGCTGAGTGCAAACGCCCATTGTTCTCAGGAATACTGCAGTAGGAAGACATTGGAGAAGGAGCATTGTGTTTTACTATGGGTGGATTTTTAAGCAAAGGCAACTGTGATGATAGTAGGGTTCTGGAATTAGCTCCCATGTACAATGCGGGGGAGAGGTTGGCGCTCTAACACTGGATGTAGTGGTGGGCTTCCCAAAGAAGCCAAGTGTCCTGGGGGCACCAGCAAGGAAGAATTTCAAAGAAAATGAGAGCACCTTTGCACTAAGTAATTATTTGAAAAGCACCAAAATCATCATAGTGAGAAAAATGAGTCTTGAGGTGGATTTCCTAATACTTAAGTTATGGCTTTGGATTGTTTTAATTTTGAATTTTTTATAAGTTGGGAGTACTGTAATGTTATCAGTACTCTCCAGTGATTTAATCTCAGCCTTATTGAATCCTTGTATTTTTGAACCCTCAATCAGAATAAAGTATGGGGCTGGAGAGATAGCTTCTCTTTCTAGGTTTTTCATAGTTTCTGCTTAATGAAAGTTTTAAGTAAACTCCTTCAGTTTGAAAACTGGTTTATGTAAGACAAAGCTCAAATCAAGTTAGGACAATAAAGATTCAAGAGGTTTTTCCTGATGATACGGAAGTCACCTTTCTTGAGGTCAAAGTTGTATTTCTGAGAGATGTTGCTTGGAAGGGCCAACCAGTGACCAAGGATACAGACGAATCTGTGTCCTAGTGGAGGTGCTGAGCGGACTTGTGTTACTTGAAGTCCAGTCAGAGTAAAGTACAATATCCTTCCCTTCTCCCACCCGAGTTTGGCAAGCCTAGGAAGAACCAAGGTGCAAGCAGGGCACAGTACCTAGGGAGTGGCCTGGTCTGTGCATGCTTGGATGGGTGATGTCCAACAGCCAGTTGAAGATTTTCTGTCTGCATTATTATTCCCTTGAATAGCCCTTAGCCTCTCCATTATTAGACATCATATTCTGGTCTCAGCCATTCTTGAAGGTATTAATATTTAGGGAAAAAGACAACAGACCAGACAACTAGTGAACCAGCAAGTAATGACCCACAGAAGGGACAAGTTGCTGAGAATAAGATAGCGGATAGAGGTGGTAGGTGACAGTCACGAGAGACACCTGTGGAAGTATCTCCATAAAGATTCAGAAATAGTTGAGGGAAGAAAATTCCCCAAAGAGTGGGCTTCTTTTTTTTTTTTTTTTGACTTTCAAAGATTTTATTTATTTATTTGACAGACAGAGATCACAAGTAGGCAGAGAGGCAGGCAGAGAGGGAGAGAGGAGGCTGAGCAGAGAGCCGGATGTGGGGCTCGATCCCAGGTCCCTGAGATCATGACCCGAAGCAGAGGCTTTAACCCACTGAGCCACCCAGGCGCCCCAAGAGTAGGCTTCTTGAAGTTCTGCAAAATGGGTTTTTGGAGCAGGTGTTCAAAGCAGGAATGACTGATGACAACTCAGGACATTGGGAACCTGGATTGCACACTAATTCATATTCTTCCAGAGTTGCTCAGTTTTCCCTTTCAAAATATCCTGATTCATATTGTTTGCTGTTGTGACCCCCTCCCCAGCCCTGCCTCAACTTACCGTTCTTCACTGACCATGGCTAATTTGCTTCTTCAGCTGATCTGCATATTGCTTATAAGGTGCCCCATCAACCAGCACTGCACCAGCTCCGCACAGCGGAGCAGCTGAGGTCTGGTTGCCAGCTTCAGCAGTGCTATGTGTGGGACTCATGGGCCTGGGGCTTTGCCAAGACCTGAAGGGCAGTCAGTGATGTTCACTAGCAAAAGTGCTGGCTGTGGTGAGGCACTGCAGGGACGAATAATTAGCATGCGATTTTTAAAAAGTGTTCCTTCATTCAGAGTAGCTGTATTTGTTTTTATGTAAATAATGGACAGTATCCTGTTGTGTGGACTCTGGAAATGAATGTTTTAAAGCATGTGTCCTCTTAGAAAATAACTGGCAGTTTGCACGCATTTGCATTGTATGATTATTGTTCTTGTGAGTAAAGTGAAAACATGGTCTACTGTAATGAGTGACCTGGAGCCTCCCCTTAAGGTGAGGAGCTTTGCTCTGTTCCAGGGTGAGGGAGGCCCAGGGTTGCTTGAGCTACTTACACGTGCAAAGGCTTCCATGGGCACCAGCTTGATCCCGAGGACTCCTTCTGCTTTGGAGTCAGTGATATCTTCTGCTCTGCAGTAGAAGATTGAGTTTGAACTTTTTATGGGTCCTGATAGCAGCTGGGGATTCCTTTCCACTTCTGTTTTCCTGCCACCCACAGCCTCCCAAGAGGCAGGATAAAAGAGAAGGCCTTTGCTCTTCCTTTCTTCTCTGGCTTTGATTTCCTCCTCTTCCTTTGTGTTTCTGAAAACTTTAAAAACAAGCAAACAAATAAAATACTATAGTTCATCCCCCTCTGAGTCTTGTTCACCTCTGGTGTTTACCACCCTTTTTCTTGCTGACTTTCTTCTCAGCTCCTTGTTCTCTTTTCTTTCTTTTTATGAGGGTTTGGCTGCCTCAAAGTCGAAGAAAGGTAAGTGGATCAAAGTAGATAAATGTTTCTCTCTCAGATGACAGTATGTGTTGGTGGCTGATCAGGAGGGCTGGGCAAGTCGGCTCTGTGTGGAGACTAGGGACCCAGGCTTCTTCTTCTTCTTTTTTTTTTTTTTGCAATTAACAGAGATTTTTTAATTACATGCAGATCAAATGTTTTCTTTCAGTTTTAGATTCAGTTCAGAAAACAGTCTTAAAGGTTATTTATGGAGATGGGAAAACCATTTTCCATTTACAATAATTTAAATGGAGAGTCTAGAGGCAAACACCCAGAAAACAGTATTCACATTTGAGGATTTTTTTTTTAATAGTCAATTAGGTAGTTAGCTTTTTTTTTTTTTCATTTCTTTAAGCTTTTTTATTTAAACATATAATGTAACCCCACCACCCTCTCCCAACCCCTCTCCCCCCCACCCCCCTCAGTTTGTTTTATGACATTAAGAGTCTCTTTTGGAAGAATAAGTCAAACTATCGCTCTTTGCAGATGATATGATACTATATGTGGAAAACCCAAAAGGCTCCACTCCAAAACTGCTAGAGCTTATACAGGAATTCAGTAAAGTGTCAGGATATAAAATCAATGCACAGAAATCAGTTGCATTTCTTTACACCAACAACA
>RCUC01108990.1:0-62528 GCA_003697995.1 Taxidea taxus jeffersonii
CCAATTATTCTAATGTTGTTTCGTCTTATGGCATCACTTATCTCTCGAATTCTCCCCTCGTGGTCCAGTAGTTGATTGTCTCTCTTTTGGTCTGCTTCATTATCCCCTGCCATTTGGTCTTCTATATCACTAATTCTGTCTTCTGCCTCATTTATCCTAGCAGTAAGAGCCTCCATTTTTGATTGCACCTCATTAATAGCTTTTTTTATTTCAACTTGATTAGACTTTATTTCTTTTATTTCTCCAGAAAGGGCTTTTATTTCTCCTGACAGGGTTTCTCTAATATCTTCCATGCCTTTTTCGAGCCCGGCTAGAACCTTGAGAATCGTCATCCTGAATTCCAGATCTGACATATTACCAATGTCTGTATTGATTAGGTCCCTAGCCTTCGGTCCTGTCTCCTGCTCTTTTTTTTGTGGTGAGTTTTTCCGCCTTGTCATTTTGTCCAGATAAGAATCCGCTGTTCTCCTTGTTAAGTGAACTTGGTCTTGGCTGGATTTCTTTGATCTTCTGGGGGAGGGGCCTGTTTTAGTGATTCTCAGGTGTCTTTGCCCCAGGCGGAGTTGCACTGCCCTTACCAGGGGCCAGACTAAGTAATCCTCTCAGGTTCGCTTTCAGGAGCTTTTGTTCCCTGAATGTTTTCCGTAGAGTTCAGGAGGATGGGAATGACAATGGCGGCCTCCCAATCTCCGGTTCAGAGGAGCCGAGAGCTAGGGGCCCCAGTCTTCAGTGCGCCTTCATAGAAAAGCGTTTAATCCCTCCGGTCTCCCTAGCCCACATTTGCGCCGGAGACCACGCATGCCCGCCCGCAGACCGCGCTCAGAGAAAATCGTGCGTAAGCAGTCCCGTCTCACTGGCTTCTGGGAGTGCTCCGAGCTCACCCAGCCTGTGACCAAGCGTCTCTGTCTCTGGCAGAGTCCCACCTGGAGTCTCCGGAGCCCGTAGATCCCTGAGCTCTCCCGGGTCGGAGTCTCCCCGGATCTTGTGGGGACCCCTCGCACAGAGCACCGGCCAGTGCCACAGAGCACCGATCCGTGTCACAGACCACTAGGAAATCTCGGCTCTGTCTCCGCAGCCGACTTCCCCGCTCTAATACCTGTGAGCTCTGCGACACTCAGACACCCCCGATCCTTCTGTGACCCCCTGGGACCTGAGTCCACGCTGTCCCCACGAGGTCTTCACCCCAGTTTAGCCTCTGGAGCGATGTCCCTCCGTGGAGCCGACTTAAAAGTTCTGATTTTGTGCTCCGCCGCTTGCCGGGAGCCGGCCCCTCCCCCTGGGGTCTATCTTCCCGTCGCGTTGGATTCACTTCTCCGCTGGTCCTACCTTTCAGAAAGTGGTCGATTTTCTGTTCCTAGAATTGTTGTTTTTCTTCTCTTCGATCTCTTGTTGGATTTGTAGGTGTTCGGAATGGTTTGATAGGCTATCTAGCTGATCTCCTGCTGGCTGATGTCGTCTCAGCCTCCTACTTCTCCGCCATCTTGACTCCTCCTCCTAGAAAATCTTTTTTGATCAAGCAAGACCAGAAAGTGATCAAAATATATGGGTCTGTAATGATATATTTTTAATTAGCAAGCGATTGTCATTTTTAATCTGCTACTAAACTTCTCCAACCTAAGGTTTTCCAAAATGTTTGTACCTATGAAGAAAGGGAAGTAAAAATCACAGGAGAATTTCCATTAAGTCATACCTAAGGAAAAACTTTGGAATTGGGTGGATATTATGTACAATGTAAACATAGGTTAAAAATTGCATTTATTGGGGCACCTGGGTGGTTCAGTGGGTTAAAGCCTCTGCCTTCAGCCCAGGTCATGATCCTAGGGTCCTGGGATGGAGCTCCACATCGGGCTCTCTGCTCAGCGGGGAGCCTGCTTCCCTTCCTCTCTCTCTGCCTGCCTCTCTGCCTACTTGTGATCTCTGTCTGTCAAATAAATAAATAAAAATCTTTTTAAAAATTGCATTTACCTGTGAGATCATTCATAAGACCTTTTAAAAATTAAGATTTTTTAAATTAGAAATTTGATGATCATAATTGAAACAATGAAAAACATGTTACCTTGAATTACCTTATTATGCCATTATATATCCAGAGAGCCGACTAATGATGAAAATGAAGATACCTGTAATGATGGTGACAAAAGATAATATTTATTTAGTTCTTATTATTTTTCAGGCACTATGTTTAACACATTACCTACATTTATTCATTTTGTGTAGATTATATGTTCAAATGATTTTAATAAGGAAAATGTAAAAACATCTATCTCCTACTTTTTTTACTTTGTAAAATAGTCACAAAGGTTAAAATAGTTATAAAATTCTTATTCTTAAATGTACATTATTCACACACAGAATATTTCTTAAAATGTTATACATATAAATTTTTATCTTTTTAAGCTCACCATTAATTTAAATGTATTCACTAAACCCTTGGGTTTTTGTCAGTGAATGCAAACTCTTTTCAATGCATTTTTTCATTCATTGGTAGTATTTCATACTGAAATTCAGAAGATGAGAGTCCTATGATAAAAGTCACTCTTACCCAATCAGTCCTAATAAGAAAGTTAATTATAGACATTCCTTCAAATCAACTAATAGGATTGTATTTTCAGCAGACACTGTTAACTCAATTAAACAGAAAAGATATAAACTAAATTACTATACCCTAATTATACCAAATAAACTCAAGCAATAAAGTTATCTCATAATTCACTCAGAAATAAAGATTTTTCAAATCACCAACAGATCAAAACAAAAGTAATAAGTAAAATGCCTCCAATTGCATCAACTACCTCCTAAATTTCAACAACTGAGTCTCATATCAAATTTGAATTAGTAAAAAAATCATTAGAACATATATGAAGCAGAACAAAGCCAAAACATATTTGTCAATTTGTCTTCTTGGGAAAATATTTAAAATTTATGAAGTCCTGATAAAAATACATATGGATATATATATTTGTATATATTTGTTAATTGTTAATACCCTGATGTGTGTGGGGTGCGTGTGTGTGTGTGTGTGTGTGATATGTGTGTTGCTTTTAGTAACCATGCCTTTGTGTTGGATATGTCAGTTTAATTTGACTGCCATACCTATATCCCACTAATATACTTTGTCTTCTTCAAACTCCTAGAAGAGATATCCAACATACCAGATGACCCCGCCTCCATGGTTATAATTAGATTGGAATGGACATCCCATTTAAGGGAATCCAGTCAGTAGTCAATCAGTCTCCCTCCATCATGGAAACTGGTCAGAAAGCCAAAGGGCTCTGAATTAAACAAGTTATGTAAATTTTTGGCCAGAACCAGCATCATAGTGAATTAAAGCCACCTCCAAAATTATGAATAAACAGAATGGGTGGGAAGGAAAAACCTTAACTGCAGACAAACAAAAACAAAAACAAAACAGAAAAAAACAAAAACAAAAAATCAGTTGCTCAGAAACAAGAGAACTTCCGGATCAGAAAGACATGAGGCTAATGTAGCTGTTTTAAGATGTGTTAGTTCCCATGAGTCCATATTCCACTTCTTCCAAATCCATTAAAAAAAAACTTCCCCTGCTTCTTGTTGGAATATGCTGTAAAGGATGTTTATTTTTTTACAACTAAAATGATTTGATTAGAACAAAACTTTATTTTTTGTCTTACTTTTATTAGATTAATTTATGCATCTTGGCAAAAATCTTAGTAGTATCAGGTACAAGTTACATTTATAAAACTATAGCCCAACACATTATTTTGTATTAGAAATGACAAATATGTTACTATAGAACAGGTGGCAGAGCTTCTCTTGGAAAAGAAAGAAAATATACCGATGGTGTTTAAGTGTGAAAGGAGAGGCATCCAAAGCATGCCTGCATGGGCGACAGCAGACACAGCCGCATGAAGGAGCAGGATACTGTAATGAACAATGGCAAGTACTGTAGGGCTGTAACTCAAGCAACATGAAGAGTGTGTGTGTGTTTCTGTGTGTGTGTGCATGCACACATATGTGTAAAACTTATCATCCTAGTAAAGTGCTTAGTTTTTTGAAGTCAGGGACTGTTTTATTTCCTTCAACTCTTGACCAACAACAAGCTCATGTTGCCAAATAAACAACTGAATCCAAGTTTTGTCTTACTCTATGACCTTGGGCAAACCATTTAATCTGAATTTAATAAGCCATTTAACTGTAAAGGTCTGTTATAGCTATAATAAACTACTGCTCCTTTGTGACTGGAAAGAACAAGAGGGAGAGGGAGGAAGGAAGGGAGGAAAGAAGGGAGGGAGGGTGGGAGGAAGGAAGGGAGGAAAGAAGGGAGGGGAAGGGAGGAAAGAAAGAGGGAAGGAAGGGAAGGAGGAGGGAGGGAGGGAAGGGAGGAAGAAAGATGAATGAATGTTTTTCCAGAACCCATTAATACCTGTACTGGTCAGATTAACAAACAACCCCAAGACTGAAATCTAGTGACTTGCTCCCTCCTCCTCTAATGATTTCCACACCCATCAAAATATTGATTTCTTGTTTATTTACATGTTAGCTGCAGGTAAGTCTTGGGCCATTCTAACTGTTTCCTTCATTATGGAATGCAGGGTGAAGAAGTTCCTTGCTGGATGTTGCTGATCTGGTGGCAGAGGAAAAAGAACAATTCCATATCTGGTGATGATGCTTTAAGTTGCTGCTTATCAATGCACAAGTTACTTGCAATCACATGCTACTGGCCAGAGTCAGTCACGTGGACAGAGTTGCATCAATAGAATGAAGGTGTAATCCCCTCACTGCTAGTGGAAATCACATAGCAATGGAGGGAAATAGGACATTTCTTGATGGAGTTTTATTTCCTAGGAATAGCTCCTTAATCTTTTATTTTTGATGGTTCTTGGATATGATCTCTGTACGGACATTAGTTTTTCATTTTATTCCTTGGCTACATCTGAAGAAGATATTAAAGAATATGCCCTCCTTGAGAGCTCAGAAGGGTTTTCAGTCTATTTTATGCCTATAGAAGTTTTGATCCCCAAATGGGGTTAATAGACAAAATATGGACTCTTGGTTAAATTTGAATTTTGACAAACCACAAATATTTTAGTAAAAGTATGTCACAGAATCATAGGGGACATAATTGTATAAAAAATGTTGTTTTTCTAAATTCAAATTTAACTAGGCATCTTGTGCTTTTATTTACTAACTCTGGCAACCCAAATACACAAAGGGAATTTTAAGTCCCAAAGAAAGTATTTAATTTAGGGTGCTGGCACAACTCTTTCAAAAACACAGTGATATTTTTAACTGTTTGATTACAGTCAGTTTCCAGTGTCTATGGATTAGCTGCTTTTTTCCCCCCTCCCTTGTAAATTGCCCTTCTTTCTAGATTTAACTGCCAATATTTTAAATTTGCCAGGATTCCATGGGAGAGTCTCACTGTGAATTTCTTTTTCTTGGAGACATTTTATCCAATTGGAGGGATTTACTGGGTGCCACATCAATGACTTCTGGATTTTACCAAACAGGTTTTAGCTGCTTCCAAATTAGTCTTTGCCATCAGGCTGAGTTTTAATTGGCCTCTGTCATTAAAATTTCCTAACATTGTATTTTACTTAGGGAAATTTAAAAAAAAATTACATTGTTCAGCCCTGTTAGCAAACTGACCAATTCTTTTTTGAGTTCATCTCTTTCTTTTTTATTATGTTCAGTTAGCCTCTCTTTCTTAAAGTACCTTATCAAATTTAGCAAATAGCACATTAGTTGCTTTCTGTTTTCCAACTTATTCACCCACAAAACTCATACAGAACATTACTAAATTATCAGAGGCAATGGTTACATAACATGTTCACCTGTGTACATGCACAATGGGTTGCCATCTGTCTAATCATCAGTAAATACCCCCTCTATCAACTACGCAGTCCAAACCCAATGGCACATATATTGGTGTTCTTGTTTTAGTAGAACACTCCTTCTATGTTCAAATTTATTAATTGGTCATCTATGCTGGGTCATATACTGTAATATGACAAAATCTTAGTAGCTTATTACAACTAAAGTGTATCCCTCATTTTCATCGAATGATGAATATAGATTGAGTCAGTTGTAGCTCAGTTCCATGAGATATATTCATTCTGGGATCCAGGCTGAAAGAAGAGCTTCTATTTGGGACATTGCTATTTTCATGCAAGAGAAATACTTAACGATAGATGATGCTTCCTACAGGTGTTTTGCAGTAGGGTCCCTAACTACTTCCACTCACATTTGATTGGCCAAAGCAAGTTATAACATCAGTGGTTCAAGAACTATAATCTTATTACAGAAAGAATACACAGATAAATAGGAAGTCCAATAGTATTAACGATGTTCCCAAACTATTTTTTTAAATATTTTTTTAACCTTACAATAGTTTTAGGTTTATGTTATTAATATTTTACATTACTATAGTTTATTTTCACAACTAGTGAATCAATATTAATCAATATTAATATATTATTGTTATTAACAAAAGTCTCTATTTTATTCAGATTTTCATCTGAAAATTTTTTTAATTTTTTTTTTTTTTTTTTTTTTTTTTTACCTAATGTCCTTTTACTGTTCTAGGATCCCACCTAGGGTATCATACTACATTTAGTTGTCATGTCTCCTTAGACTACTTTATTGTGATAGTTTCTCATGCATTTCTTATTTTTGAGGACTTTGACAGTTTTGAGAAGTACTGCTCAGGTATTTTGTAGAATGTTCTTCACTTAGGATGTCTCTGATGTTTTTCTCATGATTATACTGAGGTTATGGGTTTTGGGGAGGAAGGCCACGGAGGTGAAGTGTCATTCATGTTACTTCATGTCAAGTGTAGACACTATATCAATATGACCTACCACTCCTGATGTTAATCTTGATCACCTGGCTGGGGTCGTGTTTGTCAGATTTTTCTTACAAAGGAACAATTTTCCCCCATCCTATACTTTATAAGGAAGTCACTTTACAGAATATACATTTAAGAAGTAGGGAATTATGCTTTACTTCTTCAAGGGGGCATATTTACATACATTATTTATAATTCTTATTTTTTGGGAAATTTATCTATTTTTTCCATTTATTAATTGTTTTGGCCATTTCTTTGAATCTATTTGTACCTAACCAAGATGCTGGCAATGTGGGTATCATTCTAAGAACTCTTCTCTTGGCTTTAGGTGACCACCTGATCTCTTCTTTGTGTGGATACATGGATGGAGGTCTTCAGTGTTTTTTCTTATAAAAACACTAATCCCATTTTACCAGGGCCCCACCTTTATGACTTCATCTAATCCAGTATCTCCTAACATCCCCATTTCCAAACATCATAACATTGAGGGGCAGGGCTTCAACATAGGAATTTTGGGAAAAGTACTCATGGGTATTTATTTTATGCTTTGCATTATAATCTAACAATATTTTGATGGTTATGATCTTCCAGTTTTGATCACTAGGAGCTCTTTTAGTTAGCCCTTATGTTCCTTTAGTATAACTCTATCAATGTGTATGTGTGTGCTAGCACTTGCTTGTTTTCTGGCACTATAAAATGCTACAGACTCATCTTGTAGATTTTCTGTCCCAATCCTTAGAATAAGCCCATTCTCCAAGGAGCCCTGATCCCTTTCATTGAGAACAGTATTATAAACCAAGAGCTAAGTCAAACAAAGAGAGTCAAGTATCATATGGTTTCACTTACTTGTGGAGCATAAGGAATAACATGGAGGACTTGGGGAGATGGAGAGGAGAAGTGAGTTGGGGGAAATAGGAGGCGGAGATGAACCATAAGAGACTGTGGACTCTGAGAAACAACCTGAGGGTTTGGGAGGGGAGGGGTTGGAGTTTTGGGTGAGCCTGGTGGTAGGTATTATGGAGGGAATGTATTGCATGGAGCACTGGGTGTGGTGCATAAACAATGAATTTTGGAACACTGAAAAAAAAATTAAATTAAAAAAAAAAAAAAAGAACCCAAGAGCTGAGTACTAGGTGTACTTGTGTACTTACTATTAGTATGATGGTGTTGCTTCCAGACTCAGCTGGCAGAGCTGGAGGTATGTGTGCATACTTATCTCATGTATATACACAAACCTATAAATATTTTCATATGTAATCATTTGTATTTATATCAAGCTAAACTTGAGTTTACACTGATGTTTCCAACTAATCCATCACCATAAGGATTTCTCTAGCCTTCTCCCTTTGCTTATTTGAAACCTCTCATTCCAATACTGAGAAACCTAGCTTCATTTAGTTATTTGCTTGTCAGATTCTAGCGTACGTGCATAGTGGCTTCAGAATTGTTAACTCAAACCTCTGCATGAAACAACTTCATTAACTAGGTTATATTTTCTTTTGACTTTAGTCTTACAGACAACTCATTTCTAAAACAGTTTAAGTCAACAATTTATTCCCTTACCCCCATTCACTGAAGCTATCTCACACATTTGTAATCCATTTAGAGATTTTTTTTTCTTTGTCAGCACAGTATGTATTCCATCTTGGAATTCTTCAACCTTGTAAATAGTTTTTTTATTTAAATCTGCAGGCCTTAAGTTGTAGATTTTATGCTATAAAGTTGTGTGAGTTTTGACAAATACCTAATGTTCTGTATTCACCATTATTTGGTATCATACGGAACAGTTTGACCACCATAAGAATCTCCTAGGCTTCACGTATTCCACCCTGTCTTCCATGTCTTTCATTTGTCAATGACAAATGAAGTTGAGCCTCTTATTATATGCTTGTTTTCATCCAGATATCTTCTTTGGTGAGGGATATGTTCAAATCTTCTGTTCATTTCTGAACTGAGTGGTTTGTTTTCCTTTTGCTGATTTTTAAAAGTTCTTTGCATAGTTTTAGATACAAGTCCTTTATTAAATATATGTTTTTCAAATATTTTCTTCCACTCTGTGGTCTATCTCTGCATTTTCTCAATAGTGTCTTTTTCAGAGCAGAAGCTTTTAATTAAAATAAAGTCAAACTTGTAACTTTTTCTTTCATGGCTCACACTTTGATAATGAATATCTAAAAACTCATTACCCAAACCAGGAAACATCGATTTTCTCCTATGGTTTCTTCCATAAGGTTTTTAATTTGCAATTTACATTTAGGACTGTGATTCATTTTGTCTTTAATGTGTAAGATCTGGGCCTAGTGTTTCTTTGTTTGTTTTGTATTTGTATGACTAATTATTCCAGAACTATTTATTAAAAAGATTATTCTCCCTCTGTTGAATTAACTTTGCACCTTTGTTAAAATTCAGTTGGTTATCTTTGTATGGACTATATCTGAGTCCTGCTGTTCTGTTTCAATATATGTGGCTTTTCTTCCACCAATACCACATAGTCTTGGTCACTGTAGGTTAATAGCAAATCTTGAAATTGGGTAGTGATAATTCCCCAATTTTATTCTTGTTCAGTGTTTTGTTGGCTGTATCTTCTGATTTCCACATAAATTTTTAGTATCGGGGCTCCTGGGTGGCTCAGTTGGTTAAGGAGCTGTCTTCGGTTCATGACATGATCCCGGAGTCCTAGGATCGAGCCCCACGTCGGGCTCTCTGCTCAGCGAGAGCCTGCTTCTCCCTCTGCCTGCTGCTCTGCCTACTTGTGCGCGGTCTCTCTCTCTGTTGAAATAAATAAATAAAATCTTTAAAAAAAAGTTTAAAAAAATTTAGTATCAGTTTGTCAGTATCTACAAAATAGCATGTGAGGATTTTGATTGGCACTGTGTTGATTCTGTAGCTCAGGATGAAAGTAATTAACATCTTACCAATATTTATATATTTTTTCCTTATTGAATCTACTTGCCTGTCACTTTCTATTTTTGTTTTATTGCACAAGCTAGGACTTCTAGTACCATGTTTAATTGGAGTAGTGAGAGAAAACATCCTTGCTATGTTTCCAGTCTTAGGCCAAAAAAGGTCTAGTTTTCACAATTAAGTATTATGTTGGCTTTAGATTTTTGTAGATGTTCTTTATCAAGCTGAAGAAATCCTCTGTCTTCCTAGTTTATTGAGAATTTTTATTATGAACGGGTACTGGATTTTCACAACTTTTTCTGTGATAATTGATAGAACATAGGATTTTTCTTCTTTTTCCCTGTCAATTGGTTTTATTTCTGAATGTTGGACCAGAATTGTATGCCTGGAATGGATCCCTTTTTCTTGTGGTGTGTAGTTCTTTATGGCTTCTATTTACTAACACTTTGTTGAAAATTGTTATGTCTGTGTTCTTGAGATATTATTGTGTAGTTTTGTTGTCTTGTAATGTTTTTATCTGGTTTAGATATTGGAGTAACACTGAACTCATAAGAATAAGTGCAGAAAGATTTTCTATAGCTTTTATTTTCTGGAAGAAATTGTGAAAAAAAAATGATACTGTTTATTCCTTAAATTTGTGGTAGAATTCACCTGTGAAAAATTCTGGCCATGGTGCTTTCTTTTTTGGAAGGTTATTAATTACTGATAAAATTTCTTTAATAGACATAGGGTTAATTTCCTTGCGTGAATTTTATATTCTGTGTCTTTCAAGGAATTTGTCTATTTCACCTATCTTACCAAATTTGTGAACAAAAGTTGTTTATAGTATTCCCTCATTATACTTTTAATGTCCACAGGATCAGTAATGATGGCTTTCTTTTGTTTGGTATGTATGTAATTTTTATTTCTCATTCTTTTTGTTGGTTAGTCAAGCTAGGAGTTAACCAATCTTATTGATGTTTTCAAATATTTAGCTTTTGGCTTCATTTTCCCTATTGTTTTCCTCCTTTCAATTTCATATATTTCTGCTCTTATTTTTATTATTTTTTCTTCTATTTGATTTAGACACACATTGTACTTATTTCTCTTTTTTTACTAAAATGAAAGCTTCCATTACTGATTTTATATCCTCAGTTTTTCTAATATATGCATCTAATGTATAAATTTCCCTCTCAACAGTGTTTTTATTGTATCACACAAATTTTTATATTTTATATACTTTATATATAACTATATATAATTTATATATATTATATATACTATATAGTATATATTTTATTATTATATATTGTGTATCATATGTTATATATTATACATAAAATTTGTATATTTACATATATAAATTTATATACTTTCATTTTTACTTAGTTCAAAATATTTTTATAAAATTTCTCTTGAGGGGCACCTGGGTGGCTCCATCTGTTAAGCATCTGCCTTCAGTTCAGGTCATGATCCCAGGGTCTTGAGATCAAGTCCTGCACTAGGCTCCCTCTCAGCAGGGAGTCTGCTTCTCTCTCACCCTCTGCCTGCAGCTCCCCCCTACTTGTGTTCTCTCTCTCTCTGTCAAATAAATAAATAAAATCTTTAAAAAAATAAAATTTCTCTTGAGTTTTTCTTTGAGGTATGTATTATTGAAAACTGGGTTAATATATGGGGATTTTCCAACCATCATTTTGTTATTGATTCTAATTTGATTCTTTTGTGTGAAAACAAATTTTATGGCATTTCTATTCTTTTTAATTTGCTAAGATCTGTTCTATGGCCCAGAATGTACTCTATGTTGGCGAATGTTTCATGTGAGCTTCAGAAGAATATGTATTTTGCTGTTGTTAGATCAACTATTCTATAAATATCAATTAGATCTAGTTGATTAATAGTGCCTCTCTGATTTTCTCTCTGCTTTGTTTACTAATTTTGGGTTTGTCTGTCCATTACTGAGAGGCATTGAAATCTCTAGCTATCCTACTGGATTTTTAAAATTTCTTCTTGCCTTTCTATTTTTATCTCATATATTTTGATGCTCTGTTGTAGGTGCATATACATTTAGCATTGTTATGTCATTCTGGAGAATTGATTCCTTTTCATTATGCAGTGCTATAGTAATCCTTGTTCTAAGTCTGCATTGTCTGGAAAAATACAGGTACTTCAGTTTTCTTTCGATTAGTGTTAGCATTATATAAACTGGGAACTCTGCAATACGGGATGGGAGTAGGGCATAGAAAGGCTGTACCAGGGGCGCCTGGGTGGCTCAGTGGGTTAAAGCCTCTGCCTTTGGCTCAGGTCATGATCTCAGGGTCCTGGGATCGAGCCCCACATCGGGCTCTCTGCTCAGCAGGGAGCCTGCTTCCTCCTCTCTCTCTCTCTGCCTGCCTCTCTGCCTGCTTGTGATCTCTGTCAAATAAATAAATAAAATCTTTAAAAAAAAAAAAGGCTGTACCACTAGAAAAATAAATAATAAAAATTAAGTTATTAATTTAACTATATTTAAAAATATTGTTTATGGTTCCACTTTAGAATGTTAATGTTTTCAATGGGCATTGAAATTATTTCAGGCAGCAATTATATCATATTCATGCATTTCCCACAGTGTCCATTAAATAACTTGCATATACCATACTTAACATACTGTATTAATAACTAATATTTTATAGTTGTTTAATTGGTTACAAAGTTATTTTACATAACTTAGTTGTTACTGCACTTGTTATGTTATATATAGCAATGTCGTTTCATAAGTGTCTGTTGAAGAAATGCATGATCTAAACGTTAAGAGTTAATAAAGCAACTTACCTATGTGGAATGGAGTGTTTTTTGCTGGAGAATAACAAGAACTACAATATGTGAGGCAAAACCATGAACGTTTTTAAAAGATTTCTTATAAATTTAGACCATGTTCTGTAGGCATTGTGAAGGCAAGTAATATTTTCATGAACTCAGAATCTTAAGGTATTAAAACAGTGACCATATGTCAGTGTATTAAAGGGGTGAGAGTTAACTTTCTATCAGCATGTACTATAATGAAGAATGCAAACTAGAAAAATGATTATGTAGCTTACATGTACCTTAAGGCTTGCTTGAGGATCAGAGAGAGGTTCATTGATTTTTTTTTTCTGGCTAATGAAAATTAAATGAAATTAATTATAAAAAATATCTTATTAATTCTTAGCATTTTACCATCAGTGGAATAAGAGAAAATAAGCACAGTGACAGAAAAAAATCTGTAAAATAAAGCTAATATTTAAATGAATGTTTATTTGCTTGAAACTCCCCAAATTACTATTTTATGTCACTACATTGGAAGTCATTAATGTACACTTACCTAAAAGGATATAAAAATGCAATTTTGTATTTTGAAAAAATCTAGGGAGTAAACTAGATTTTAAATCACATGTCTGGGGACGCCTGGGTGGCTCAGTTGGTTAAGCAGCTGCCTTCGTCTCAGGTCATGATCCCAGCATCCTGGGATCGAGTCCCACATTGGGCTCTTTGCTCAGCAGAGAGCCTGCTTCTCCCTCTGCCTCTGCTAGACACTCTGTCTGCCTGTGCTCACCCGTGTGCTGTCTATCTGACAAATAAATAAAACCTTTAAAAAAAAATCACATGTCTGAAAACAAAGATATAGACGAAATTTTAGTGTCCTATCTCATGTGCCACTGTCATTAAATGACAGTAGGAAAAGAAACTGGGACTTATGAAATATCACAATCCATTGCTTTTCAGAAGCAGCATATGCATGTTGAGTTTGTTTGTTACATCTATTGATAAATTTGATTTCCTAGAATGTCATACCTCAGATTCTCACTTACAGAATGACTTCACTTTGGAAGAATGAATGGTAGAAATAACTCTAGACTAAGGAGCAGGAGACCTGAGCTGCTATTTTACCATGTTTGGGTCTTTGGAAAAGACCTTGATGGATCTCTGTCTCAGTTTCCTCTAAAGTGAGGAGGTTGGACTCTTATTGAGATATTGCTACTGGGTTCTTTTACAATGGATTAAATAGAAAAATACTACCACCTAAGGCTTTTGATATGCATATTTCACAAGCAAATATAAATTGAGTAAGCAAATCTTAGGAGAGTATTAAACATCTTCTAAAACATGGCATGTGAAGTATCCCAGAGAAACTTTAATTATACAAGTATCTGAATGCCTTGTGGCCTAGATTCCCCATTGTCAAAGCAATGATTAAATTAAAAATATCCCCGAACATCAGCCACACAACTAGAATAGCACTTCAGCAGTTATTTCTTACATTCAGCTCTAAAATATGCCAAATTTGTGTTTATAAACAATCTTCATTAAGTCTGACAGGCACTGTTGATCTGAGTTAAGTCTCTAATTCTGGGCATCCAGGGCCTCTGTCCTCTCTTTCTTCATCTCTTATTGTTTTCATGATGAGACGAATTAAAATTCTTATTTGTTATGCATTTGGTGTACCACCGTTCTTCCTGCTCATCTGTGCTTATAAGATTTTACTCTGCTTGCATAAGTGTTCATGAGCCCTCAATTTTGAACAGCTGTGAGGAAGGCTGGTTAACTATTTGTAAACACCACCCAACGATCCTTGACAGTAATGGCAGTCTTGCAGAATATTGAAGTGCTGTTTTATTGGGAGTGATAATGAGACTATCTTGTCCAGGGGTCTGGTTATTACACCGATACTGAACATTATCATTTAGTTGTGTGGTGTAAAATAATTAATTAGTCACTTTTTTTTTTTCAGGAGACTCTATCCACAGTGAAGGGAAAATGGTGTGTATAGTTCTGGCCTTTGCTGAGATAATTCAAATATATGCCATTTTTGAGTTTTCTAACTATCTGCTTTGGTTAGCTTTGAAAACAGATATCAAATTTTATATTCTGAATAGCTCCTTCTTTATAAGAGTAGAATGATACTTATATAAGATACTATCCATATAATATATATAACTATATATGTAATATATCTGCTTATATTATATATAATATATACATAATAATATGCCTATTATTACAGAGACAAAACATTTTTCCTATATGGTCACTAAGCTTAGAAATTTAAAAAAAATGCTTTTGTTGTATCAATTATGGGTTTGCTCTTAGGAGACACTCTTAATAATGGGGGTTGGCTAATAGGGACAATCAGTACTGAAAAAGGACTTGGCATCTACTTAAGGCATCAGTAAGTTGTTGTTGAATAAATGCATAAAGCGTTATGAAGACTTACCCTTTTTCTCTGAGAGCATGTAGCTTTTTAAGTTGCAAAGATGCAAATAAAATCCCTGTTTTCTCATTGCAATTCAAAGCCTGTGCTGCTCCATCTTTATGCATGTAGCTTTATATACCAGAATCTTTCTTTATTTCACTGAAGTCATTTTGTAGATTTCTATATATACTTAGTGCACATTTTTCACTAAGTATGCACAATGCTGAAGTATTTATAAGTTGTTGCTCATATGAATGAGATATATTTTTAAATTTTATTCTCCAACTGGTTATGGTAGTAACAGTAGGAATAAAAATAATGTAATTTATACTAGACTCTTGATTTTGCTCAAAAACATTTTTGAATGCCTACTATGTGCAAGGAGCTATACTAGAAATTGGAATAAGTGGTGAAAAAATATTGGGAATCTGTCTTCGAGGAGCTTACATGGGTCAATAACCCTATCTTGAGGAAAAACAGAAGAATTCTATGGATACTATTAAGATATCATTGTCCCCTGACACTCGTGTTTCTAAACCTCTTGCTAGCAGAGACTTTGAGTGCCTTTGTTCCCAACTAACTAATGTTGTACAGAAAATAGCCTTGGAAGACAGAGATAAGTGTTTCACTCCACAGCAAAGGGCGGGTTTGGTTTTGGTCTTGGGATATATAGTGTCTCTCTTGGCAACAAAGACAGGCGTGCTTTCTGGCCATTATAAAAGTCAGCTTCTCTAAGCTCAAGGTTGCTATCCAGTAAGATGATCTACCGCATGTGCCGCTGGACTCTTTTTGCATCATCCTGTGAGAATTGGGCTTAGAGAACCAGAGAAAATACTGCAACTGCTTGTGCTATTACCATGAGTAATAAATACCTTTCTCCCTGACCTAGGGATATCATGTCTTCTGCCAGCATCCATGAAACTGGGGCAGGCTAACTGGCTGACTTACAGAGTTAAATCTCAGATCTTCATAATTTTGCACAAACTCCTGAAGTCAGACTAGGACATAGCCAAACCACAGCAGGACAGGTGTGGGGATATCAAAGGGAGCATTGTAAGGAAAGAGCTATCACGTTTATGGGCTTAGTTTGTTCAGTATTGCAAAAGTAATCCTGGGGTGGAGGATATGAATTTGGAAGACTTGAAATTGCACAGGTAATCACAGCCTAAGTTACGGAGTACTAACTAGCTTTCAAGGACTTTTCTCTATACGTTATGTAAATTATTTAATTTTTAGCAATTGATCGCATAGATATAATTACTATTCCCATTTTATAGATAAAGAAATGAAGGCAGAGAAGGGATAAGTAACTTGTTCCAATTCATACAGTTAGTTAGAGATGGAATCAAGGCTTGAATCCGAACTTTAAAGCCCATGGTCCCTACCATTGGACTATATACCGTGAAGGGGTCTTGGACTGAGACAACATTGTGTAGGACTTCATAAAGCCTTTTTACTTCGTAAAGTAAGTATGGTGGGAGTTATGCAAGTGAAATGGGTAACCACCAAAACTCAGGGAAATGACCTGATTAGTTGAGAAGTGTATGCTCCAGAAAAGGAGACCATCAGAGGTCCTTGAAGAATGGTTGTTAATAGTCTAGGCTAAAGAAGATGGTGAAAAGAAGATAAAAAGACAAATTTTGAAATTTTATAAAAAAAAAAGAAATTTTATAGACATCTTTTAAAAATATGTCCTATCAAATGCAAAGTCTGGTGAGCCATATGCACTCAAAAATATATTTCAAATTAATTAATTAGGTCACTATCAAGAAACCATTTTCTAATCATAATTTTATAATTAATTTTTGTTTTTTAAATAAATATAATATCTTCTCATAACTTGATCTTACTCTGCATCTTTCCATTGTTTATTTTTATTTGTTTCTAGTATTATTGTGCTTGCCAAATATTATAAAATAGTATTCAATAACAATATTCATTTAATTTATGTGTATTCATATACATTTAAAGATTATGCTTCTGGGAAAAGGGTTAGCAAACATTGTCTATAAAGAGCCCAACAGTAGGGGCACCTGGGTGGCTCAGTGGGTTAAGCCTTCGGCTCTGGTCATGGTCTCAGGGTTCTGGGATTGAGCCCCGCATTGGGCTCTCTGCTTAGCGGGGAGCCTGCTTCTCCCTCTCTCTCTGCCTACCTCTCTGCCTACTTGTGATCTCTCTCTGTCAAATAATAAATAAAATCTTAAAAAAAGAAGAGCCCAACAGTATATTTATTAGATTTTGTGGGCCATACTGTCTTTGCTGCAACTGCCCAAATCTGCTGTTTTGATGAGAAAGCAACCATAGGTAATGTATCAATGAATTGCCAAGTCTGTTCCAACAAAACTTTATGTGAGTGTTGCTTTAAAATATGTCTATGAATTATTTTTTGTATTATCATATACATATTTAATTTATTGATTTAACAAACATTTACTGAATATATAAAATGCACTAGAAACTGTGTTAGATATTGGAATACAGCAATGTGCAAATCATTGTATTCATGGAGCTTGCAGTACGATAAGAAGGTGTAATTTACAACAAATCAGTGTGTGTGTGTGTGTGTGTGTGTGTGTGTGTGTGTGTGTGTGTGTGTAACTGAATGTATATATGCCTTAGTGATGGGAAATTTTATTTAAATGTTAGCCATTAGGGGCATCTGGTCACATTGGAACATATATTTTACTTGTTTTATATAGGTCATCACAATGGAAATTTATGACAAACAAGTCATTTTGACTCAGGCAGTAATAGCATTTCTGTGTATGTCTGGTGATTCCCCTTCTCCCATTACTCTCACATAAATATGTTGGTATGTATGATACATAGCACAAAACATTCTCTGGGAAAGTGAGTAAAATTATTTAATGAATCCAGGTTCTTTTGGAACCAAAGCTTCTGAAATCCAAGAGACAAACACTGGAACTTGTCTGATAAAATTGAGGCCAGCTGGTAGGCAAGGTTAACATTATCCACCCACTCGCTACCTAGGGAAATTTACCATGGAGGAGAGGAACATTGGCAAAGGATCTGGCATCAGTACTAGAGTCCAAGTGACCATATGAAGTTGCCAAACAACCTAACCCAGCTACTACAGCAACATGGGTGTGCACTTGGTAAAATACATATGAATGTGTGTACATGTACATGCATATATGTGAAATTTGTGAGAAGTATGTCATGGCAAAATTAAAAGACACACAGTACAGATTTTATTGATGTTAGCTTTTTAGTTGAGTATAATGCAAAACTCCCATACATAAAACATGATAAACTATTGTTTCACAAGCAATGCTGTTGGTCCTTGGTTTCCACCACATGCCCTACTACAGTCTATATCTTGCATTACACAATTGTACTGCTTGAGCTGCGTGATTTTTTGTCATACATTGGTTAACTTGGGGCATTTTTTAAAAACTGGAGGTTGCATTGCAAATCCAGATATCCTATTTTTTTAGCAGGCATAACATACAGCTAGACAGAATCAAGAAACAGAATAACAGGACTCTTTCAATTCTGAACAAACATTTTTATTGAAGTATAATTGACATGATATTATTTTATTTTCAGGTGTATAATATATTCATTTGAAAATTCTATACACTACTCAGTGCTTACCATAAGTGTGGTCACCATTTGTCACCATTCAAGGTTATTCCAAATATTACTGACTATATTCCCTGTGCTATACTTTTTGTCCCATGCCTTGTTTCTTTTATATCTGGAAGTTTGTACCTCTTAATCCCCTTCATCTTTTTGTCCATCTCCCCACCCACCTCCCCTCTGGCAACTACCAGTTTGTTCTTTGTATTTAAGAGTCTTCTTTTTTTTTTTTTTTTGTTCATTTGTTTTGTTTTTTAGAGTCTATATATTAATGAAATCATATGGCCTTAGTCTATCTAAGTCTGACTTATTTCAATTAACATAATACTTTCTAGGTCCATCCATGTTGCTGCAAATGGCAAGATTTCATTCTTTTTTTATGGTTCAGTAATATATATAAATATAAATGTGTATATATATATATATATATATATATATTATATGTATGGCTCACCTCTTCTTTATTCATTCATCTATCAATGGACATGGGTTGCTTCCATAATCTAACTATTGTAAATAATGTTACAATAAGCATAGAGGTGTATATATCTTTTCAAATTAGTGTTTTTGTATTCTTTTGGTAAATATCCAGCAATAGAATTGCTAGATCATATGGTATTTCTATTTTTAAATTTTTGAGGACCTCTGTACTGTTTCCACAATGATTGAACCAATTTAAATTCCTATCAACACTGCATGAAGATTCCTTTTTCTCTGCATCCTCATTAAGACTTGTTATTTCTTATCTTTTTGGTGATAGCCATTCTGACTGGTGTAAGTGGAAGGCAATTTGAGGGTTTTTTCTTTCTTTCTTTCTTTTTTTTTTTTTTTTTTTTGATGCTCCATGGTATGTCCAGATACCATCTTGGTAGAGATAACACCAGAAAGACAATTTTAAAATAGAAAAGATAAGTAATTATTAAATGACGTATTTAAAAGCCCATCCAGGAGCAGTTGGGTGACTCAGTCAATTGAGCATCTGACTCTTGATTTTTAGCTCAGGTCATGATTTCAGGGTCCTGGGATCAAGCCCCAAGTTGGGCTCCATGCTCAGCAGGGAGTCTGCTTGAGATTCTCTCTTCCCTTTTCTCTCCTTGTGCCCCTCCCTGCCCATTTGTGTTCTCTCTCTCTCTCTCTCTCTCTCTCTCTCTAAAAGAAACAAATAAAATCTTTAAAAAAATAGAATAAAATATCAAATCACATCCCATCCATCTTAGCTCCTCCTACCAACATTAAAAAAAATCTAAGCTTGAGGAAAACATACAAATAGTTGTAGGTAAAAAAAGAATGTTACCTTTTTTTGCACATATGGGTTAGCATGAATGGATTTTAATCACCCAGTGTACACTAGTAATGCCTAGTTTCTCTTACCTAAAACTAATATCAGCACAGAGCAGATAAGTAAGGGCCTCATTCATTACTGCTGACTCTATCCCTACACCAGAAGGGATAATATCACAACTGTGCTAACTACTAGAAAGAGTTACCACACCTACACTTACCTTATGTAGCACCACCGGTCATCATTAGATAATTAAAGTGTTGATATTGTCAACATTTGTTTTGTTCTGTAGGAGATTATCACAGATATCCTTTGGTTATCACTGGCTAAAGACCATTAGTAATCAATCAAATCAATTCTTACCTTTGAACAATTTATTGAATTAAATGGTTTTTGAGATCAAAATTCCAATATGGAGATTCATTTCCTTAATTCAGTTATGGTTTTATACTACTAAATTGGGGTATTCCATAAAGGGAAAGAAATAGTGTAAGTGGAGCATACTTATGTCAATAGTTTATATGGAACTCAACTGGTAATAATAGTAATAATAATAATAATAATAATAATAATAATAAAATCTTCAGGGTCTTTCCACAAGCACATATGAAATAAGTTGCTTCTCAGGTGAAAATCCTGAGGTAACTGATGACACACATACCACAAAATGCTGCAATGTGCATGTGTTGGCAGTCTTGGGGAAGAAACAAGTTACCTCAACCTTCTTAAGTACTTCCTTCATCCTTCAAGAAAAGTCAAAGACAGAGTTGGGTGGTGGCAATCATGGGTCAGTATCAATGAAAAGGGAAGAAAGTAAGGGTATGAACTTTCTATTCTGCTTGTCAGTTTGGTGTTGCAGAGTCATTTAGGACCCTGTCTCTCTTTTCCATTGGAGACTGAGATCTGCTCAGCAGGACTTTGCAGACTCTGCAGGTCCTTACCAAATAGGTTGGTTGTGCAATGTCCAATAATAGCCACTGTGGGGACGCCTGAGTCCATTAAGCCGCTGCCTTCCGCTCAGGTCATGATCCCAGAGTCCTGGGATCAATTTCCGCATCCGGCTCCTTGCTCGGCAGGGAGCCTGCTTCTCTCTCTGCCACTCTGCCTGCCTCTATGCTTGCTTGTGCGTACTTTCTCTCTTTCTCTCTGACAAATAAATAAATAAAATCTTTAAAGAAAATAGCCACTGTGATTAAAGAAACTCCTTTTCTTAAGATGCTTGGGGTATTTTGATAAATTGAGAAGTCTCTAAATCAATTATCTCTGCAAGTTTCCTAAATTGTTGAATAACAATTTAGATAGTTTTTGGTTTTGTTTTTTGTTGTTGTTTTGTTTAATCTGTTTGAGTGGTTGTGCTGGGCTAAATCTGATGCTTATTCCATCAATTGCCCTCTTCCTCTTCAAAAACTTCACCTCTAAATAGAGAGCCCTGGGAGACAATTTTCTTTCAAAATCTAGTTCAATATGTCTTTGCTATTAATGATCCTTATAGGGTGTGAAGCCTTAAATCATGACCCTGTAGAATCCGGAACTTTTGCTCAAACAAAATGTCATTTTATTTTATTCTTTAGGGTTGTACTTTTTATGCTAATGTAGGATTTGGCAGTAGACTGTAATTAAACTGTAGTCAATGGGCCTAACTTTTACAAGCAATTAGATGTATTTGCTTTTTTGCTCCTCTACTGAGAATATGCACCAGCTTTGTGGAATCACTAAGATATATCCTTCTGCCCCCACGTTTCTTTCAGTTCCTGGGAAGTGCAAAGAGAGCACACAGTATTCTGTAATGTTTTCATTCTATTATTGCTTGAAATATTGACTTCACATTCCACTAGAGAAATTGAATGAGTACAGGAATGTAAAGTACTATTAAAGCATCTCTCTTTGTTCCCTTCACCTTTTATATTTTTCTCACCATATAACCTTTCTATCCTTCCTACAATTCTACTCTTTTTATGTTATACACAAACCTGAAAATGGGCAGGGCTCAAAGTCCTAGAACATCTTATAATCACGGAAGAATATAAGAGACTCAATTATGACATAACTCTTTGGATATTTTCACCCAAGTCAGAATTTAGACTTCCAAATAACAAAGAAATTGGCATCTACAGATACTAAGATATTGTTACAGTTGGGCCAAGTGCCTTTCTTTTCCCAAATTATTCCTTTTTAGTCACATTCTTTAAAACATCTGCACATATGATTGCTGTATTGTGATACCTATGTACTCTTGAGAAAGAGCATTGATGAAAATCATTAAATATTGTTTCATTAATAATTATGTGGTTTCCATACCTAGTGATGGAGATAGCCAAGAGACCATTTTAACCATTATTACATATTTTTCTAATTCATTTCTTATGGTTTAAAAAATTATAAATAAGTATTGCTACTTGCTATAATCACAACCTTATAAAAATACATACACACACACACACACACACCAACAACAACAACAAAGGCACATATACAGTTTTACATATCATGTATTATTAGAGGAAGGCTGTGGTAAAGTCTCTGAGGCTCCTACCACTCTTGATTCCCCATAGCAACATAGTTTTTGGATCAGTCAAAACCCCATAGAGACATATGCAAGAGTTCACATCTTTTAAGCTGGACCTCCTCAGGATACACTAATTTGCTACAGCTGCGCCCATGCCCATTCACTCCCAGGTTCCTGGCAAGCCTGACCTTGATGGTTGACAGGTGTGGGAGCTACTGGCTCAGGGGAAAGAAAATTAACCCTGTTTCTGCCAGAGTCCTCTTATGCCTGAATAGGAATAATCTTCATATCTCAGCATGAGAGACCAGTATGAATTTTTTAATCAGACAGAAAGCATTCTATTCCCAAAAGCATTGGCACACAAGATTATAACTGGAGATATTGCCTAGAAATAGGAAGATGAAGATAGGCAACAGCTGGTTCAGTAACCATGCTAGAAGATAGTTTAACATTCTTAGAAAAGAAAATATTTAGAATTCCCTGACACATTTGGAGAAGAGAAGAAAGCCATTGCTCTGTTCCTCCTTCACAATTTGCCCTGTTCAGAAAAAAAAAAAAAAGAGGGGGTACTTTTATAAATGTTTTAAAGGATTGAGCCATTTTCAAATGGTATATTTTGACCATTTTAATTATTTGATTTGTTTTCTTTTCTGCTTGGTGCACAGTCAGAGGTAAACTGAAATGGCTTCTGCTGGTAGTGGGCCATCGTAAAAAGCTCAAATGACAGTGGGAAATTGCTTTTGTGATGAAGGGAAACATTACTAAAAGCTTCCCTCATGTTTACCCCTTTTAAATTGGCCCTAGAGGAGTTGATTAAACTACCCCATTGGCAGTGGCTGGTTGATACATAGGTTGTGAAATGTTCTATGCCTGTAGGTGGTGGTTGAGTTTAGAGGTATCTACATTTTTCTCATCTGGTTTGGTATGTCATTGAAGTTTCATTTAAACTCTTTGTCCCATTGTGATCTGGTAAAACTTTGTCTTTGTCCATAAAGAAAATATTGTATTTTTAAGAAAATGTCATATTTTCCTTCCCATAAGCCTGAGTAATGTAGGCTCTCAATATACCAAAGTATTCTATCTGTGATTTCAGGGCTTCAGTAGATGCTAGTAACTGGGAATTTTTGTTTGTTATTTTTAATTTTAAAAAAATGAATTGGGGATGCCTGGGTGGCTCAGTTGGTTAAGCCGCTGCCTTCGGCTCAGGTCATGATCCCAGCGTCCTGGGATCGAGTCTAGGATCGAGTCCCGCATAGGGCTCTTTGTTCGGCAAAGAGCTTCTCTCTCTGCCTCTGCCTGCCACTCTGTCAGCCTGTGCTCACTCTCTCTGACAAATAAATAAATTTTAAAAAAAAAATCTTTAAAAAAATTTAAAAAAAAATGAATCAAAGCAAAATCAAAGTAGGATTTTTTTAAATGTGAATTTCTTGAATTTAACTATACGTTTGAGATACCCAAGAAAGTGTACTAAATAACTTTTATAGCTCACTTGGGAGTCTACCAGTTGAGTCAGAGAGTAAGAAAAGATTCATGTGGCTCAGCTGTCCAAGGGTACTCAGCGTGAGAAACCAGTGCAGAGTGAAGGCTCCCCTAGGATGGCCTATCTTATTCCCACTATTGTGCCATTCCTTAATGCTTGTCTTCTCACCCTGAACAGCATGACAGGTGGTGTGCTCAGAGCATCTGCAAAGGCAGTTAGTAGAAGACAGGATCTCTTATAGAAACTCAAATGTCCTCCTTGGAGGAGTCAGTTGATAAGGGTACATATTTGATTTCTGGAGGAATTCTATTTAACTTCACTCTTAGTTTTGAATCTTGAAATTTTCTCTATTGAAAGGCAGCTAGTAAGAGTCAAAGACATTCATACACTTTTGAATCATTTGTTTTTTCACAACCCATGTATCAAGTATAGATTTTTATCCTAACTTTGGAGATAAGGAAATTGTAGCCATGAGATGTTGATTACTGCTCAGACAACTAATAATGGTGAGGATTCCAATATTTATCCTGGTTTCCCTGGATCCAAAATGAACCTCTGTCTTCTGTATTAAGCTTTCTCCTCTGAAGGAAAAAAGAAACAGAAGAAACTAAGATTTTCCTTAAAAATGTGTAATGCGGTACTTAAAGCGTTTCTAGTTTAACTCTTCTTCATTAACACAGAAAAAAATGAAGACCTATAGAGAAAAAGGGACTAATCCCAAATCATACTGATTTTTTTTCTTTTCATATGGTTTCAAATGATATAGGCCTCTTTAATCACGTTTCTTCTTTACTTGTCTTCTTTTTTTTGTTATAATTTTTGTATAATTTACTTAGACTAACAGTTAAATAAGCTTTAACTGCATCAGTGTAATCATCATCAAAATCAAGATATAGAACATTTTTATCACTCAAACCTTCCTTTGTGCTCTTTTACGGTTAGTTTTCCTACTGCTTACTCCACACATCACTGATATGCTTTATGTCACTACAGACTAATTTTGCCTGATCTAGAATATTGTGTCTATGAAATAATACAGCACACAATTTCTTTAGTTCTTTCATTCATGTAGCTGAGGTATCATTGTACTGTCTGTTTTTAATTGCAGAAAAATATTCCATTAAATGAGTATACTGTGCTTATCCAATCACTTGGGTTGCTTACAGGTTTTTGCCTATTGAGAGTAAAACCTATGAGCATTCATGTGCAAGGCATTTCATACCTCTTAGTTAAATACTTAGAAGTAGAATTGCTTAGGTTTTTTTTTTCTTTTTTTTTTTTTTTGTAAGAAGCTGTCAAATTGCCAAAATGGTTATTCAGTTTTATATTCCTAACTAGTAATATACGGAACTTCTAGTTGCTCTGTATCCTAGTCAACACCTATAGTTTCAACATTTTAAGTTTTAGCCATTCTGGTTGCTATAGCAATACCTCATGGTTTTACTTTTCATTTCCCTGAAGCTTAGAAGCATTGAGCATCTTTTCTTGTGTTTGTTGGTCACTCATGTATCTTCTTTGGTGAAGTATCTATTTGAATCTTTGCCCATTTTTTTTTTTAAACTTGGGATTCTAATTTTCTTCTTGATTTGGAAGAATGATTTTTATATTTTGGATAAAAGTCCTTTGTCAGATATGCAATGTGAATATGTTCACCCAGTTTGTGAGTCACCTTTTCATTTTTTTAATGATAGCCTGTCTATCTATCATCTATTTATCTAATTTTTTTTTTGCATTCTACCTAGAAACATTTGCCTAAATAAAATTATAATGATTTTTCTCCAATATTATCTTCTGGAAATTTTAAAGTTTAATATTTGAAGTTTTGAGTTAATTTGCGTATATGTTATGAGGTAAGGTTTATAGTTCATTTTTTTTCTGATAGGGGTATCTATTTGTTGAAAATGTTATCTTCTCACAATTTCAGTTTTTCAAACAGTTCTTTAAAAATCTACTGACTATGAGCATGTTTGTGTATTTCTACACTCTCCATTCTGTTCCACTGATATATACATTTCTCTTTACACCAGTAATACTATAACATCTTGATTACTGCAGCTTTTAAGTGAGTATTAAAATTGGGCATGTAATCCACTTTTGGAAAATTGTTCTGTTATTAGTTCTTAGTTGCATTTTCATACAGATTTTAGAATTAGTTTGCCAATGTTAAAGAAAGAAGACTGATGGATTTTATTGGGCATGTATTGAAATCTGTAGACAATTTTGGGGAGAATTTACATTTTAACCATGATGAGTCTTCCATAACTAGGTTCCTTTACTTATCCTAGTAATGTTTAAATTATTCACTGTATATTTTGAATGTATTTTGTTAAATTTATCCCTAAATATTTCGTGGTTTAGTATGCCATTACAAATAGTATGTTTTATTTGAAATTTTATTTTCTAACTGTTCTTTTGTAGGATACAAATACACTTGATTTTTTAATATTTATTTGATATCCTATGACTTTGTTAAACTCACTACTTTTTATAGCAGGTTTGTCGTTTTTGATTCCTTAGAATATCTTACATGCATAATCATGTCATCTGAGGACAATTTTATTAATTTTTTTCAAGTCTTTATACTATTTTTTTCTTCACTTCTTACACTGTGTAGAACCTCCAGTACAATGTTGAGTACAAGTAAAGAAAACAGTTATCTTGCCTTGTTTTCAGTGTTTCAGGAAAGCATTCAGATTTTCACTGTTATATAGGATGCTTACTGCAGATTTTTCACACATGTCTTTTACGAGATTGGATAAAGTCTTTTCTAAACCTCGTATGCTGATAAATTTTAACTTAAATGAATGTTGAATTTTGTTTTCATTCTATTACTATGGTCAAACACATTGATTATTTATTTATATATTTTTAAGGATTTATTTATTCATTTGAGTGAAAGAGCATGAGTGCACAAGTTGGGGGAGGGGCAGAAGGAGAGAATTTCAAGTAGACTCCCCACTAAGTCCAGAGCCCAGTATAGGGCTGGATCTAGTGACCCATGAGATCATGATATGGGCTGAAATCAAGAGTCTGATGCTCAACAAATAGCCACCCATGTGTCCCAGCATTGATTATTTTTAAAATATTAAATCAACTGTTTAATTCCTGATGTATACATCATTCATACATACATACATACACATACACATATCAATGTAATTATC
This sequence comes from Taxidea taxus jeffersonii, assembly GCA_003697995.1. Classification (NCBI taxonomy): domain Eukaryota; kingdom Metazoa; phylum Chordata; class Mammalia; order Carnivora; family Mustelidae; genus Taxidea; species Taxidea taxus. The sequence goes on from RCUC01108990.1 coordinate 26,954, forward strand.
CTCTTATATATTTCCAAATTCAACATGCTAATATTTTGTTAAGGATTTTTGTGTCTGTGTTCATAAGGAATGCTCATCTGTAGTTTTCTGATAATATCTCTGTCTGGTTTTAGTATCAGCATGTACTTGCTCCATAAAATAAATTGGAATTGTCCCTTCTATTTTCGGGAAGAGATTGCATATAATTATGATTGGTTGAAATCAGTTTTTAAGCCATTGAGTCTTACACTATTGCTTATGGGAAAGACTTTAACTATGCATTTGCTCGTATTGATTCAGGGCTTTATTTCCTTTTGTCTCAAATTTTAAAAATTTATATCTGTTAACAACTTTGTGTGTTTCATCAAAGTTAGCAATTTTTTGGAGATATTTATTAATTATAATCCCTTGTTATCTTTCCAATGTCTATAGGATGTGTAGTGAGGTTCACTGTTTCATCCCTGATATTAGTAATTTTGCTGTTTCCTGAACTTGATCAGGCCTTGTATTTTTTTAAATTTTTACTGAGATATAATTGATATTAATGTTATGTTAGTTTTAGGTGTACAATATAGAAATTTCATATTTTTATGTGTTATGAAATGATTACCACAATAAATCTGTCCCATAACCATACAGAGTTAGAAATTTTTTTTCTTGGATGAGAAATTTTAAGATCAAGTCTTTTAGCAATTTTCAAATACATAATAATTATGAACTATAGTCACTATGCTGTGTACTATATCCTCATGATTTATTTATCTTACAAGTGAAAGTTTATACCTTTTGACCTCCTTTCTCACTTTCACCCAACCTCCATTCCCTGACTCTGGCTACCAACTATCTATACTCTGTATCTGTGAGTTCAGCTTTTGGGGTTTGTTTTTGTTCTTTTGATTACACATATAAATGAAAGCATACCATATTTGTCTTTCTTTATCTGATTTCTCTTAGCATAATGCCATCAAGACCCATCCATGTTGCTACAAATGGCAAGATTTTCTTCTTTTCATAGCTAAATAACATTTTATATATATCAATGGACTTAGGTTGCTTCCATGTCTTGCTTGTTGTAATAATGCTGCAATAAATCTGGGCATGCATATATCCATGGTGTCAAAATGACTGACAATTCCAGGCTTCACACCTTTATATTACATCTTTTAGAAAGTGGGACACTTGGATGGCTCAGTCAGTTAGGTGTCTGCCTTCAGCTCAGGTCATGATCCTGAAGTCCTGGGACCAAGTCTCACATCAGGCTCCCTGTTCAACGACAAGTCTGCTTCTTCCCTGCCCCTCCCCCTCTTTGTGCTTGTATTTGCTGTCTCTTTTTTTAAAAAAGACACAAAAGCTGGCTATAAGTAATTCTCTGAAAATCTAAATATCTTCTTTCCTAGGTGTTTATGTCATAATTCTTGAATCTTAAATCAATCTGACCCCTGAAAAATTGATCATATGTCCATCCAGGAAAATTTCTGGTGAACCAAGAAATGCTATATGCTGATTGGAGCAAACTTTAGGTATGGGAATCAAGCACTATGTTAAGTGACGTGGGGTTACCTCGCCAGAATTAGACTTATCAGGAATTACCCCTGGAGCTTAAGATGTAGTAATGACCTCTAACTTCCAAATCTGTGGCCCTTTTAGAATTGAAGTATAATTGATATGCAATATCCTATTAGTTTCAAGTGTACTTCATAGTGATTTGATACTTTATAACTTATGAAATGATATCTGTAAGTCTAGTTACCTTTTGCCACCATACAAAGTTATTACAATATTAATGACTGTATTCCATATGCTGTACATTACATCTTCATGACTTATTTGTTTTATAACTGGAATTTTGTATCTGTTGATTCCCTTCACCTATTTTGCCTATCTCCCCAACTCCCTTGCTCTGGGAACAAATGGTTTATTTTCTGTACCTATGAATTGTTTTCTTCATTTGTTTTGTGTTTTAGAGTCCACATATAAATAAAGTCATGTGGTATTTGTCTTTCTCTGTGTGAATTTTTTCACTTAGCATTATACTTTCAAGGTACATCTACTTCATCAAAACTGGCAAGATTCCATTCTTTCTTATGGCTAAGTAATATTCCATTGTATATGTATACCACATCCTTATCTATTGATCTATTGATAAGTACTTAGGTTGCTTCCATATCTTGGCTATATTAAATAATGTTGCAGTGAACATTGGGGTACATATATCTCTTTGAGCTGGTGTTTTTGTTTTCTTTGGATAAATGGCCAGAAGTGGAATTGGTAGATTGTATGATAGTTCTATTTTTAGTTTTTTAAGCAAACTCCACACTGTTTTCCTTAGTGGCTGCACCAATTTATATTCCCACTAACAGTGCTTGAGGATTCCTTTTTCTCCACATCCTCACCAATATTTTTTATTCTTTGACTTTTTGATAATAACCAGTGTGACAGGTGTGAGGTGACATCTCATTATGGTTTTAATTTGCATTTCTCTGATGATTAGTGATGTTGAGCATATTGTTATGTTCCTGTTGGCCATCTGGAGGTCTTCTTTGGAAAAATGTCCATTCAGATTCTTTGCCCAATTTCAGTCAGATTTTTTGTTATTAAGTAGTGTGAGTTCTTTATATATTTTGTATTTTAACCTCTTTTTGGATATATGATTTGTAAATATCTTTCCCCACTCAGTAGACTGTCTTTCTGTTCTGTTGATATTTTCCTTTGCTGTGCAAAAGCTTTTTAGTTTTGAGGTAATTCCATTTGTTTATTTTAGCTTTTGTTGCCCTTGGCTGAGGAGACTGGTCCAAAAAAAAAATGTTTAAGACCTATGTCAAAGAGCTTACTGCCTATGTTTTCTTCTAGGAGGTTTATGGTTTTAGGTCCCACATTCCTGGCTTTTAAGCAGCTGGGGAAGACAATTAATCTTGGGGATAAAATATGTTGAAATTTATAAGGATAGCAAAAAATGATGAATTCTAATATTTTTCAACCAAAATAAAATCCCTTGAAATTAGAATTGCCAATTTTACCAAGTAAAAATACATGACACCCAGTTAAATCTGAATTTCAGATAAATAACGAGTAGTTTTCAGATAATATGTTCTCTAAAACACAGTACTTGAAATCCTGTGTTAACTTCAATACCTGTTTTCCTCTCTCTCTGCCTGCTTCTCTGCCTACTTGTGATCTCTGTCTGTCAAATAAATAAAATCTTAATAAATAAATAAATAAATAAAAATAAAAATGGAAAGTGTTTCTGAGGATATATAAAAATGGCTATATCATGTGAACCATTCTGAGAAATCAAAAAGGAAATGACACTGAAAGATTAAACATAAGAAGACATAGAAGCAATATAGTATAATATCCCCAAAATATTGTTTCTGAAGATATTCAGCTGAATTTTTTCCCAAATGAGCTCTGACCACAACACCCTAAAACAGTCATCCCAAGAGAAGGTAAAACATGTCTCTTGAAAGGTAGGGATTCCAGGTGAGCAGGTGAACATGAAAGAATTTGTGGCAAGCTTTAGCAGCTAGTGATATGCTATAACTTGAAATACCTTCAATGAATTTTGCTTTCCTTATCACTACAGTGTTAGATGCCACATGAAAGGTGTGCTTTGAAATTAACAAAACAAATGGAGAGAGAGAGTCATCCAGACGCTTCCAAGGATATTACACTCTAGACGTAGGCTTCATGAGATAGGAACCTCAGAAGTGAGAACCTTTAAAAGAAAGTGACTGCCTTAGCCCTTGGTGAGAAGGTTACAAAACAAGCTATACTTTGCATCTCTGGGTCTAACAAAGATCACATATCAAAACTTCATGACCAAATTAATGTGTAACTTATCCCCCTCCCCAAGGTCTTTCCCTTGGTTTTATTATTACTGACAATATTGTAAGAGCGGTGTGAAATGGCCAATTCACACATGTGCCACGTTTTGCACACTGCCTGAACCTGCTGGAACATGATTTTCCTAAGAATGATGACAGTAATAAACATCTTCTGGCAGAGGCTTGCAAAATCTGCACCCATTTTAGTCACTCAGTAATGGCCCATAAAATTCTTTGAGAACTGCAGGAGAAAAACAATGTACATACTCATGCATAAATTAAAACTAGAAGTGCCAGCTCAATGGAACTCGACTTCTCACACTCTGGAACAACTGTGAAGCAATTAAAAAATAAACAACTCATAACACATGGGTGCAGCCAACGGTCATCAGAGAAGGTGTTCTCTGTTGGAGATCAAACCATTACCCAGCACTTTCATTGAGTAGACTCCCTCTTTGGTCTGTGAAAATATTCAGAGAAATTTATATAATCCTTCCTGATGAGGTCTCTTGCAAAAGCATTGCAGTCTAAATATGTGAGAGGGAAAATGCTCATCTTGACTTCCCTTTACATTGTGGACCATTTTTCTGCAGGAAAGTTGGTATATACAAGAACATTCCTGATTTCCTTGTTTATATCAAGGTTTCAAGTTTAAGCTCTGTCATTTTTATAGGTGAACAATTCAGAGAAGCCCTTTGTTTTATCAAGGTGCAAATAAATTAAACAATTTGACATACCTAAAAGATATATTTATAGAACTCAAAAATTGCTAATTCATAGAGTATTTCTAATAATATTTCAGGGGCACCTAGGTGGCTCAGTCGGCTAAGCATCTGCCTTCAACTCAGGTCATGATCCCAGAGTCCCAGGATGAAGTCCCACTCAGTCTCCCTGTTCAGCAGGGGGTCTGCTTCTCCCTTGGCCCTACCCCATCTCATGCTCTCTCTCTCTTACTCTCTCTCTCTCTCAAATAAATAAATGAAATCTTTTTTTTTTAAAGCAGTATTTCAGAATCACTTTCGCAGTCCTATTCACTATGAGTAGGATTCTTTAGTATATTTGGAACTGAAGAAAGAAAATCAGGTTTGTGTTTAGGTTTCCATATTTGTCTTAGCAGTTGAAATCCTGTCCTGTAGTTATTTGGAAATTTCTTGGGCAGAAAGCTGTTATCTAGTATAAAACCCAGTATTGGAGATGGTTTGGTTGTGTTAATATCCCCATTAAGTAGCTTGACTGTAATTGGGGGAATTGACCCCTGGTCCAGAGGTGAGTAGGTCTAGAAAATTTGTTTAGTAATGGGTACTTGACCATTTCTGACCAATAATCCATGCATTACAGTTTATGAAAGACCCTTGGGAAAGTTCTTTCTTTCTTTCCAGAGTGAATTTGGAAGGTTTTTCTCTCCCCCATGGCTGTGAATGAGGAAACAAGTAGCCTCTATTACTTTTGGCATCTATTGAAAGTCTTTGAACAAATGAGAGTCAGAATGAAGCCAATGGGAAGATTGCTAAGCTGCTGAACCAGTCACCACTAATCCCATGAATCTGATTTCCTCTTACATGAACTAGTAAGTGATCTGTTCTTTAAACATCATTGTTTCAGGTTTTGTTACTTACCTTGAGAGATAGCCCAATGGTTTCAAGAGCTTTACAAAAGTTTCTAATAGAGCTTGGACCTTATAGGATAGGGGTTTGCAGATGTTCAGATTGTAGATGTGTGGGCCAAAGACATAGTCCCTTTAGATAATCATAGAATTATGAGGTAGGAAGGGTAGGATCCTCTCTGACTACACCTGGTAAGAATCCCAGCTCTCCCACCTGTGAGGGGCCTCTGCTCTTCTCAGAATTTCTGTGGTTTTCAAGGGGTTTACTTCCTCAGCATTTTTTTCTTTACATTCCTCCTCTTGATTTTGTATATGCTATTTTCCATCACAGCCCATCTACCTCACTGTGCATACATGCATACGCACACACACATAAACACACACACATAACATCACAGAGTATTCTGTAATGCTGATTTTCTAAAATCTCAATGAATTTTCTAGAATCTCAAAAAGGAAATGAATTCTCCCCTGCATGAATTGCTGCATATGCCACTCCATTTTTTCTCTTATCTCCTTTTATCTATCTGCTCCCAAAGACACATCAAAGAATTTTCCCAACAAAGTCAGATCCTTTCCTACAAGGACCCTTAGCTACAAGAAAATTAAAAGTTAAAAGTTGTTCTTTTCTTTTCCAGTGTGTCATGAACTTGGCTTAGTTATTGAGGATATATTCTTTTTTTTTTTAAGATTTTATTTATTTATTTGACAGAGAGAGATCACAAGTAGGCAGAGAGGCAGGCAGAGAGAGAGGAAGGGAAGCAGGCTCCCCGCTGAGCAGAGAGACCGATGTGGGGCTCCATCCCAGGACCCTGGGATCATGACCCAAGCTGAAGGCAGAGGTGCCCCATATCAAGGATATATTCTTAGGATAGTGCTTCAATAAAATAATATGACCCCAAATATGACCAGACGCTTCCTTCTGAATCAGTAGAGCTCTCAATTGAGAATGCAGATTAGGTTCAGCCCAGCCCCTCTGCAAGCAAGAAATGTTCCTGAGGCAGTGGGACATTTTCATGTAAGTAAGGTCATGATCCACGATTGAAGAGAGGTAGAAATGAATGGTTTTAGGATGAGAAGCATCTTTGGATCTGAAATATAGGAAGAGGTCCATATAAGAACTATGCTCTAAATCCCACAAGAGGATATAGTCTTGAGGTTAAGCACCCTCTTGATACATACAGATTCCTGGTAGATGGCAGGATATCAGAGTTACTGCTCCGCCCAGAGGAGAAAGACCTGAAAAATCTCACAGTGTTAATAGATACTTGCTATTAGATGATTTTGGCTGAAAAAAAAAAAAAAAAGCTTCAGTTTCTCTTCTGATATAACTCACTTCTGTTCTAGATATAAAAAATCGCACAAGAACAGTTAAAGCTATCATATGTTATTCAGCAAATAAAGATCTTACCCTTCAGTTACTCATCATGAAAATAAAAATATTCACACTCAAAATATCAGCTCAAGGGCAAACAGTCTCACACTTTTAGGCAAGTTCTATAATCTCTTATAAAGCCCAGAACTATAGCACAATGAAAGTAGAGAGTATTGCTAATAACATTTTGGCAAATAGGGGGTCAGTACCTATATAATTGTGGACTATTAATTCTAGAAAAGAGGAATATAAGTAATAGTCTGGAATGATGGAAAGAGCACACAAGTAGACATCAAGAAACCCGAGCTTGTGTTTTGGTTCTATAACTTTCAAACTTTACCTCTCCGTGGAGGCCTTACTTTTCTCACTGATAAAATGAAACAACTGGGTATTCTTTCAGTAAGGTAACTCACAGTTTTAAATTATCTTAGGGGCGCCTGGGTGGCTCAGTGGGTTAAAGCCTCTGCCTTCGGCTCAGGTCATGATCCCAGGTCCTGGGATCAAGCCCCGCATTGGGCTCTCTGCTCAGCCAGAAGCCTGCTTCCTCCTCTCTCTCTCTGCCTGCCTCTCTGCCTGCTTGTGATCTCTCTGTCAAATAAATAAATAAAATCTTTAAAAATAAAAAATAAAAATAAATAAATAAATAATAAATAAATAAATTATCTTAAGGAGTTTGAAAACACAATGAAAGTACCTAATCTCTTTTGCTCTCAGCCTTCTCATCTGTAAAAGAGAAGTGTAGAATACCAGCAGTGGATGTAAGCCTGTCTGCCCTGGACCCCCTTTTTTGGAGAACCATGCCTACTTCCTTCCAGCTTCTGCCCCACGCCTGTCATCACCCGTCCCACAGTAAATTCACTGGTTCAGGTGCTTCTTTGTTTGCTTTGTTTATTTGTTTTAGTTCAGATGGTTTGAGAGAAGTTGATGGAATTCTGTCAAAGTAGACACATGGGTTGAACAATCAGGAATAGCACCAGCAACTGGTACAAGAACAGACATTTGTAGCAGGCTAAACCAATTAATGCCATCCTAGGGCTTTTGCTGAATCTAACCAGCAAGAAAACTCCCTTTTTCTGAGACTCTGAGCAAGGGGAAAAATTTGATTTCAATTGCCAGTGGCCATCTTGCCCCTGTTTGGAGTGATCCTTTTTGAGAAGGAACAGATCCTTAAGAGGAAGAGAGTTGGCAGGAAGGGGCGTTGCTGACACTTCATCTCGAATCCCTGAATTCAAATGCTTGAAGCCAATTCTTTTTTTAGTATGTTTCATGAGCCAATATATATATTTTTTCTTTTCTTTAAGACAGTAGTTTTCCTTGGATATTTATCACTATATATATGCAAAACATCTACTGACATAACACTTTGGAAACTTATTAGAAATTTTTAATGAGAGAAAGCATGTAAAGGAGCTTTTTAAAAATGCAAATAACTATGCAAATATGTTACCACTACCATTATTTTTCATTCATTTTTATACAACAAAATATAGAACAATTCTTTTAATTAAGAATAAAATACTGTGTTGGCATTATTACTCAAATAAACACTATCTTAAATACAGCACCTAATTCCTTGCACCCTTATCCTTGCAGCTTCAGGAGAGCTTGCTTGATTTACCTCATGGTCAAGAAGCCTGCCTAATAGCTATGGGTTTGTTTCTATATTATCTGATGGCTGAATAGGAAACAGGAATATATTCCCTTTGCTTTGCAAAAAGTTTTCACTCTCTTTTGCTAGAGTTCTTGTAACACTTTGTGCTTTTAAAAGGAAGCTGCTAAATGCCGAGAATTAGTATTCCGGTGATTTAACCATAAGGAAAATAGAGACTTTGTGCAGTATGCTAAGTCTACAAGATTTTAAATAGGGTCTGAAATCATTAATCCACAAATTCTGGACTAGCCCACTTTAATAAAGAGGAGTTCCAGAATCTAGTTTGCAAAATGAGTATATGGTTAATGCAGGATTAAATTTTCTTTCAATTATAGACCAAGTCTTGAAAATGCTCTAAAGAGAATGAAGAAAAAAAAAAAGGTCTACAAGAGGTACATTTGGTCTAAAGTGCTTTTAAATATGCTTCTTAATTGCTGGGGGGCTGTTTTGCTCTTCATCTAATCATTGTCTGAATTACTGAAGCTCAACTTATCTGATAAAATAGGTGAGTGTAGTGGTAATGAAGTCAGATAATGTCTTATCTGAGTGTCAGGCTAGGCATCAAATGGGCAGTGTGTTTAACCATTAGTAAGGAGTTTACAGACTGAAATATTTTCATCCAAGTTACATGTCTCAAGCCAATTCATTGGAATAAGAAAAGGTTTAGAAATGGGAAAGCATTTGAGAAGCTGTGCCTTTAACTATTTAATAAAATTGCTTGTTATTTAAATAAAGGTAATTAAAAGTGTAATGCTCTGGAACTATTAGGCACCTACTCAAAACGAGTGGATTTTTGTTTTGTGAAAGAGCCAATACCTTGAAGAAAGCACAGGCTTCACAATGAGAATCCCATAGATACTTTTAAAGAGCTGGAGAGTAACTCATTTAAATAAACAGTCATTTTATGGCTTTTTTACCGGGGAAGCCAGTATTTCCTTGGGGTTCTTGAATTAGGGAGTTCCACACCAAGGTTCTGTGAATTAGCTATGTGGGCATTCATATTATCAAGACCTTCACCACTGCAGGAGTTCTCACATGGGCAGAAATCAAAGAAATATAGTAATCTTGTGATTAGAGTAATCTTCTGCCTGGAGTGCTTTTGATTTTGCATTACACCTGTGTTTAAAAAAATTCTGAAGCCATTATTTGTTTGGTTCTGATTAGTAACACATATTGGAAGGCCAGGCCCATATGCACTGTTTTTCAGATGCTCATTCCCATAGGGAATTTTTATGCGTGTTAGTTTGATATAATAAAATGTGAAAATTTATAGGACTGCTCAGTGCAAGTTTAAGAGCAGGTTTATGTAAAATAAAAAGATATTTTAAATGAAATAGACAAATGTACTGGCTTTTCCATGTTTTTTACACTAACTCAAGCAAAACTAGATTCACATATGAAAAACATCTAATTTCATTTCATCCCTCCCCCCTCCTGCCCAACATATGGTAAGTATTTCCTTGGTTTCTAAATCTGTTGCATTTCCAAATACACTTGGGAAAGAAGTGTAAGTTACCATACTTCCATCTAATTTTTCTCAGGGAAATTTGTACAATGTAAGTCTTACAGAATGGATGAGTTTCATTAAAAAGAAAAGTTTTATCCCTGCAATACTTAAAAACCTGTGAAATTGCAGGCCGTCAGAAAGAAACCATGGCATTATTTGCTGGCATTCTGTCAACAACAACAATTTCCATCCTGATATAGGTTTCTGCAGTTTCTGGTGCACATTTTTAGTAGCAATGGGCCAGGAGAATGGAATTGACTACCTTGGATGTGTGGGCTACCAGGCTGCTTAGAGGAGTCCGTGGAGTCATACATTCTACTTTATTATGTCTGTTTTAGTTTTTATATAGAAAACCAAATGAAGCAAAGCAACTTTCTACAGTGCATTCTAAAATTATCGGGACGCCTGGGTGGCTCAGTTGGTTAGGCGGCTGCCTTCGGCTCAGGTCATGATCCCAGCGTCCTGGGATCGAGTCCCACATCGGGCTCCTTGCTCGGCAGGGAGCCTGCTTCTCCCTCTGCCTCTCTGCCTGCCTCTCTGCCTGTGCTCGCTCTCTCCCTCTGATAAATAAGTAAATAAATAAAATATTTTAAAATTATCACTAAGTAACTTATGTCTGTAGAAATTTCTTCTTCCTGCGTTGATTCAGCAATCTTGCCTACTGGTTGTTTTCTGAATACATCAGTTTTATTTTGTGCTAGAAACCAATGCCTTGATGTTATATACCACTTTTAACTATAGGGTTGAGCTGCTCTGGGCCATGAAGCATTAGTAGGTGATTGGTTCTTTCCATCTTGGAACTCAGCCTAATACCTAGAGTATTTAAATAGGGAAATCAACATTGATTTCATAATCCCTTGTGTGACACTTGTTCTGTGAACAGATAAAGGGAAGTAAGTCAAGTACAGCATTTGTCAGGAAGTCTCCACTGTCTCTTTGTCCCCAAAGGCAGGAACTGTCAGCATTTGTGACTTCAAGCTAGCCCATGTTCTGATATTATTGTGCACATTCCCAGAGGGGATTCTTTGGAAGGACTTTTGCATTCATGTGAAAGGAAATATTTCAGCTGCTTTTCACAAGCACTGATTGCCCAGGACAAAGTGACTGACTGCTACACATGCTGAAGTTGAAGGACCTAAACATACTATAATATGTTTTGTCATAAACAATCACAGATTAAGGCTCTTTTCACAGGTGATTGAACAAAATGAATAACAGAATGAGGACTTGTATTCTGAAGCTTGTTGCTCATGTAAACTCATATTCTGCACTTTAGAATTTGTTGATGGTATAGCTTCTGCTTTGGGAATAAGCCCCATTAATCAGGTCATTCCTCTAGGTGTATTCTGAAGTAGCTACTTTTGGTGATTAAACTTCACATATTATATTAGGTAACAGAGCATGCTGTTAACAGCACGCTATCACTAAAGGCAAAAAGGAAAGCATTCATTTTAGATAAGGCAGGTTAATGTGTGTCAACTCTAACACGGCTCTCTGAAATGGAGGTAAGAGTAAAGTACAGAACACCATCAACAATAACAAACATTTGCTGAGTACTTGTTATGTACTGAGCACTATATCAGGTAAGAAGAAGAAATATATATCATGCCATATTTATTTCATAAGAAATGTAAAACAGCAAGCAATTCAAAGCAGTAAATCAATAATCTATATGTCTTGAAATGTATAAAGGCACATGAATCCCATTTAAGAGTCAGAACAGCTGAGGTCCCTGCCCATTACAAGGCTTAATCGAGGATACAAATCTGTAATAAGTTTGAACAAGGCTATTTACTCTATCTTGAGAGTGAGCAAAGCCTAGAAGAATAAGCCAGGAGCTTTGAGATCTTCCATCCAGTAGATACCTTAGAGCCTGCAAATATGAGTTTCAAGATATAATAGAATGTCATTTTTTAAGCAACGGACATCTTGAGATTTGTTCATCTCCTTTTGCTTGACGGTATTAATGAAGCACAAATGTGAGTCTAGTAACTCCATTTCAGCTATAAAAGATTCAGGAAGATAGAATCTTGGTGGCTTTATTGTCCAGTGATTTAAAAAAATATGTTTGTTTTTTTTTTTCTGTATAAGAGGAAGTCTGTCGTGAATTAAATGCAACTCTGCATTTAGTTAGTATTCCATTCTGTTTTCCCAATAAATAACTGGTTCCAAAATCATTTAAAGAGAAAAGACCTTCCCTTTTAGGAAACAGTTCCAGACTACTTTTATGAGATTTCTCTAGCAGACCAACTTGAAACTGTGAGAAAAATAACCTAAACCAGGTCACTGTACTGAAGGGAGATCAGTAGAGAAGCACAACATCTTAGTTCTGCCTTCATACCATTTGTGGTGGGTGTGGAGTAGAAGAAAATTGTGGTTTCAACAGAATTCAAACATTATTGTATCAGATCTGAAAACATTTATTCATTAAGACTAAAATAAAGGAAAACGTTTTGAAAAATAACAGCTAGTAATTTAAGTCTGACTGGCCTAGATTGAAACTTGAGTTCTGGCCATTTTCAAGTATGTTATCATGAGTATTTACCATGACAACATCTGCATAGCATTACCTACTCACTTCTGAGTATTTAATGTAGGTACTCTTAAGAAACATGTTCCTTGTGGTCTGTTACATATACTTTTAAGACCACATTAAACGAATCAAAAGTGGGAAGGATGTTTCCAAGAACTTAAATACGGACAATTCTCATATGGATTTTTGAAAATGTGCAGCATTTGCTTTAATATTCAGAGCCTGTATTACAAGATATCTGGAGAAAACCAAAAGTGAGTGAAAAAGTCACTAACTTTGGTGGTTTCAACAAAGTGTTATATTTTGGGAAACAATGAAACTTCCGTGAATATCGATAGTAAGGAGAATGGGAAAAATGTGTATCTATTTATCATTTGATGGAGTTCTGGCATTTTCTTATAAAGCAACCATAAAAAAAAAAAAGCTGTAACATTAACGTGCAAGTGAAAAGGAAAGCATCGCTTCATCTCTCATGTAGTTTTTTTAAATGTTAAAGCAAAAGCAAACAAACAAAAACCTGAAGGACTCATACTAAAATTGGCATAATGTTTGACTTTAGAGTAACGTGATGTAAGGCAAATAATCAGGAAAACAAAGCTTCCAGGATTTCTTGCCCTCCTAGTATAACAGATAGGACAGTAAACAGATGTAGTTATCAGAACTGAAAGAACATTTGAATATAGGTGCTGAAAAGACAGAAATGATGGTGTCTTCTTTTACTTTGAAGCTTCCTTATTGGAATGCAGTCCTTAGGGGCATCTGCTTCATTTACGGAATTGCAATTCAAGCCATTCTCTTCCATTGGTGATATATGTCACAGGAAGATTTTCCCATAGTGAAACCATTTTGTTAATAAACATTATTTTTAATGTTGCAGGTCCCTTACAAGCAACTAACTGAAACCATGCTTTTGCCAAGGGTTTAGACAAACCCTGGCCTTTGAATTGTACAAGCTTGACATGTCATTGCAGAGACACGTCACATTTCATTATGTTGTCGCTTTGCATCCCTTGTCATTTCAGTGACACACTGCAGACTCTTGTTCTACTATTTTTTTTGTGCTTCTTTCCACGGTTCCCATTAAAGTCTCCAAGACCCAACAACTTCTGCAAAAATGGATAGTCCCCCCCTCCCCGACCCCAGGAACAATCCCTGCCTTATTTGAATGACTAAAAAATGGGCTTTGGTTCTTAGTTTATGAAAAAACCTTACTTGGGATGCTCCTCAGCCCTGTTTTTGGATCTAGAATAGGGATTTGAAATCTACATAAATAAGCTACGTGATCATGTTAAAGTAAAAACAATAAAAGCTGATTTGGAAGTAGGATGTAAAGACTAGGTTGAAAAAGAAAACATACTTTCATTATGAAAAACAGAGTGTTTTCATGATTATAAAAGTTACTCATTTTCATGGTAGAAAATTTTGGCAGAGAAAGGGAGCAAGCAAAGTGGAGAAAAATCACGGATATTCCCATCACTCAAAAATAAGTTCTTATCAACTGGTTCATTTCTATCCATATCCAGAACAATGTTGACAGGAGTGCATGTACATAAATGTTTTACATACAGTGAAAAACTATTTTTAAAACATTTCTAACATTTGTAAACATTTCTCCATTCATCAGATATTCTTATGCAATATTGTTTTTATGTTATTGAGTGATTATGATGTAATTTATTTTCTTAAGATAAATTCCTTAAAAAAGAATAGAATATACCTCGATGGCAGCTGCCGAATTCTGCCTCACTCAATGCAGATTTTGATGCTTCTTTCCTTGATCTCCAAGTATACTCTTAACAGCTGTGTTTAAAAGTACTCATCTTCCCTGTTCTTTACTAATATTAGGCATAGTCATTTATTGTAATTTTTGTCACCCTGATACGTGAAAAATAGTTAAACACCATCTTAATTAGTATTTTTTGATAGCTAGTAAGGTGAAATATTTTATTATGTGTTTTTTGTCATTTGTAATTGCTTCTGCCTTAAAAAATTAAAGAATTTTTAAAAGTGACTTTTTTCCCCCAATGGGCTATTTTATTGCAAAAAAGTCAAACTGAATTATTTCTGTAACCAGATTACTTCTAGTTAAACCATTTCACACCTAACACCCACTTGGGACGGTATGAAGTCTCTACTTCAACTAATAACCCATTTCTCTGTCACCCAAACATTCTTAACCATTTGAACAACGAAAATCATGCATTATTCCTTTAGGACAAACTATCTATAGCCTCGGGACAAAAACAAAACCAGAATTATTCAGTGTGCTTCAATCATAAATTCTGTCTCTTTTTTCCCCCAATTTCCATGGTCTGTCAGTATTGTCCATAGCTTTCTGTCTCTCATTCCTTTTTTTTGAGCTTCCTTTGTTTACCTCCACTTCATTTCAGATCTCTGGAGTCCCATGAGGTAATTTCAAAGACTTGCTTTCTTGCGTGTGAGAGACTTTGGAATTGTTTTCTCTTAAGTGTTGTTTTTTGCTCCCAGTGAGAACAACAAAGATGACTGAGAATGAGAGATTGCATTTAGTCCTGATACAGAGAAATACCTTCACTTAATGAGTAGATTGAGTATCGAAAAGTATTTTTTCTGAAATAACAAAACAAAATGTTTGTTGTAGTCTTTATCATATGCTAGGCACATTTATTTGTTATTTCATTTAATATACACAAAGTGCCATGAGATTGATATTATTTCTTTCATTTTAGAGGTGAGAGAATTGAGGCCTGGAGACTTAGGGAAATGGAAGAAAAAATACATAACTAAAAGTTTTCTACCTATGAATGCAATAAAATAATATCTATAAAATTGTGTGTGTGTGTGACATAATTAAAAACAAAGTATATTTGTAAACAAATGTTCACTTGAAGTCTTTGCCAGGAAGACAAAACAGTTTTCCTCATCTTTGAATATCCCTTCTTCTGTTTTGCCTTTTCTGGACCCAAATCTTCATTCACTTCATTAGAGGTGTTTTACAGAAAGATCAAAAATTATCCTCCTTTCAAGGTTGTTCCTAACCCACTTACCCACGAGCAGAGTCCACGGGTAAAACTTCCTGTACATTCAAGGTATATTATTGCAAAATGGACACTGCTTGCTTTGGGAAATCATTTTAACAAATTATTCAAATAAAAATTTCCTTTACTAATCCTTAACAAAAGAAGTAATGTAATGTAAATGCACAGACTATTTTAAAGTTAACAAACTACTTCCATATATTTAGTGTCATTTAATTCTAATAATCCAGGCAGGAAGATTTTATTTCCTTCAGTTGAGGCTAAAACAGAGAAATGAGGTGACTTGGCAAAGGCCTCATGCAGCTAGAAATTTGCAAGTCTCAGCCTGGAAATTAGGTCTTTCAGACTGAAATCCCAGCTGGTCCCTTCATTTGTGCTTTGTCTCACTAACACTATTTATGTATCCATGTATTGATGTGTTCAGAGAATATTTATTGTGCACATGTTATATGTCAAGATCATAAGGAAAATTTGAGATTCAGAGACATGAGAATTTAGTCACTGTTCTGACTTAGAATGTAGCTCATGATTTATGTGTTTAGATCAAAATAGATTACAGCACAATGCATGTTCTAGAAGTGTCCCGGATATGAAAGAATAGAGGAAGGATGAAACTTGTTTATCTGAGACAAGAAAAACATCTTTAAGACTGAGTCAGACTTTAAAGGATTTAAAGGGCTTATTTTGTAGTTAAGGATAAGGAAGAATATTCCTAGTAGAACCAAAAGCATATGCAAAGAATCATCAAAAAAATTGATGGGGTATCTGAAACTGAATGAGGGTAGAACATTGGCTTAATAGAAAGGAGTAAGTGGAATGATATAAGATGTATTTACAGGAATACTATAACATGAGTTGCATGAGTTTACATAGAACTAGATTATGTGGTCTCAAAGGCTAGCATGAATAGATGAGTAGGCTAAATTATATATACATCTTCCTTGGTTTACAGATTATGTCCTGATAAATCGTGGTAAACCTGATAAATCCTAAGTTGAAAATACTGTAAATGGAAAATGGATTTAATACGCCTATGAACACCATAGCTTTAGACTACCCTACCTTAAATGTATAGAATATTTTCATTGGGTGACCTGGGTGGCTCAGTTGTTAAGCATCTGCCTTCAGATCTGGTCATGATCTCAGGGTCCTGGGATTGAGTCCTACATTGGGCTGTCTGCTCGGTGGAAACCTCCTTCTCCCTCTCTCTCTCCTGCTGTGCTCTCTGTCACTCTTTTTCAAATAAATAAATATAATCTTTTAAAAAAATGAATACTTTCATAGCCTATAGTTGGGCAACATTATCTAACACAAAGCCTATTTTAAAATAAAGTGTAGGGACACCTGGGTGGCTCAGTTGGCTAAGCAGCTGCCTTCGGCTCAGGTCATGGTCCCAGCATCCTGAGATCGAGTCCCACATCGGGCTCCTTGCTCTGCAGGAAGCCTGCTTCTCCCTCTGCCTCTGCCTGCCACTCTGTCTGCCTGTGCTCGCTCTTGCTCTCTCTCTATATAACAAATAAATAAATAAAATCTTTTAAAATAAATAAATAAAATAAAATAAAGTGTAGAATCTCTCATGTAATTTATTGAATACTGTACTGAAAGTGAAAAACAGAATGATTTGTATAGGTAGAGAATGGTTGTTAAGTGTTGATGGTTTACCCTTTTGATCACATGGTTGGCCAGGAGCTGAGGCTTCCTACTGCTGCCTAGCATCACATGGGCATGAGGGTATCATAGCTCATATCATTAGCCTGGGAAAAGATCAAAATTCAAAATTTGAAGCGCAGTTTCTACTGAATGCATAATCACTTTTGCAACACTGTGTACTTGAAAAATTGTAAATTGAACCTTTGTAAGTCAGGGCCCATTTGTAATATTTTGTGTAGGGAAGTGTTGGGGCAAGGGAAGAGTCTAAGAGTTCTTGAATGCCCACATCCATTATTTTTGAATAAAGAAGCTAGTTTACTTTTCATGTCTAGCTTTGTGATTGGCACTATTATTCCCATTTGCAGCTGAGGGAATTGAGGCTTGGGTTACAAAACGTGTCCAAGGTAACTGCTTACAAATCACATAACTGAGATTAAAGTTGAGACATATTCAAACCCATAGCTAATGTTCCTTGTACTACATTGTTAAAATTCTTGCCCTTGCATGTGGGATCAAGTTCAAAAACATAATTGCTAAAACTGATGTCAAGGAGCTTACACCTATGCTTTCTGCTAGGAGTTTTATGACTTCAGGTCTTACATTTAAGTCTTTAATTCATTTGGAGTTAATTTTTATGTATGGTGTAAGATAGTGGTCCAGTTTCATTCTTTTGTATGTAGCTGTCCAGTTTTCCCTACACTGTTTATCGAAGAGGTTTCTTTTTCCCAATGCATATTCTTGCCTGCTTCCTCATATTTTAAATAACCATATATGTATGGGTTATCTCTGGGCTCTCTATTCTTTTCCATTGATTCACATATCTGTTTTTGTGCCAGTACCATACTGTTTTGATTCCCACAGCTTTGTAGTATACTTTAAAATCAGACCTCCATTTTTGTTCTCCGTCTCAAGACTGCATTGGCTATTCAGGATCTTTTATGGTTCCTTACACATTTCAGAATTTTTTTGTTCTGGTTCTTTGAAAAAATACCATTGCTATTTTGATAAGGATTTCATTCAATCTGTAGATTGCCTTCGGTAGTATGGACTTCTTAACAATTATTTCTGTCCATGAGCATGCTATATCTTTATATTTATTTGTGTTTTCTTCAGTTTCTTTTATCAGTACTTTATAGTTCTCAGAGCACAGGTCTTTCACTTCCTTGCCAAGTTTATTTCTAAGTTTTTAAAATGTATTTATTTATTTATTTATTTATATATATATATATTTATATATTATTTATTTTTTATTATTTTTTAAGATTTTTATTTTCTTTTTCCTGATAGGAAGGATACATATTAGAAATTTTCCAAAGTTTTGCAATAATCCTTCATTCTCCAAAATGAGGACAGGCCTCCAGACAGTCCTCAAGTTACACAAAAGCCTTGTGAGAATGATTCAACCAGAACTGTTCATTATTCTTCCTCAGGAAAGCACAGGGTCAATCTTTTTCAAGAAGCCTTGTATTCCAACTCCACAGCTGAGAAACTCCTGTTACAGGACAGATGGGACCAAACACATCAGGCTGCATCAATCTATTTACTGCCCCATGGCTCACAGGGCTCCCAACCTGTAGGAAGTTGGCAGATAAAACCAAGATAAGCAACCTGATTCCTGGGGGGGAACAAACAGACCAATCCCAAACCCCAGTGAAAAGCAAAGCAAAACAAAACAACCCACGTAGAAGGTAGTTCGCTAGTGGTAAGCATAAGCTAGAGACAGGAATAGAAGTTATCTCTGGGACGAATGCAGTATTTTGCTCTTTTTGAAGCAATTCTGAATAGGAGTTTTTTCTTACTGTCTCTTTCTGATGGTTCATTATTACTAAAAACCAATGCAACAGATTTCTGCATATTAATTTTGCATATTGCAACTTTACTGAATTCCTTTATTAGTTCCAACAGGGTTTTGTGTGGAGTTTTTAGGGTTGTATTTTTTTTTTAATGTATCATATTATGTCATCCGTAAATAGTAATAGTTTTACTTTTTCTTTTCTAATTTGAATGCCTTTTATTTCTTTTTCTTTCCTGACTGCTGTGGCTAGGACTTCCAATGTTATGTTGAATATAAGTTGTGAGAGTGAGCATCCTTGTCTTGTTCTTGATCTTAGAGGAAAAGCTTTCAGCTTTTCATTGCTGAGTACAATGTTAACTGTGAGTTCGTCGTATATGACCTTTATTATATTGAGGTACATTTCCTCTATATCTGTACCAACTTTGTTGACCGTTTTAGTCATAAATAGGTATTAAATTTTGCCAGATGCTTTTTTTTTTTGCATCTGTTGAAATGACCGTGCGATTTTTATATTTCATTTTGTTAATATGATGAATCACTATTGACTTGCAAATGTTGAACCATCATTATGTCCCTGGAATAAATTTCACTTGATCATGGTGTATAACCTTTTAATTTTTTTTTTAATTTGGTTTGCTAATATATTGTTGAATTTTGTATCTGTGTTCATCAGGGATATCGGCCTGTAATTTGCTTTTTTTGTGGTGTTTTTGGTTTTGGTATCAGGGTAATGGTGGTCTTATAAAATGAGTTTGGAAGTATTCCCTACTCATCAATTTTTTGGGAATAATTTGAGAATAGGTATTGACATTGAATGTTTGGTAGAATTCACCAGTGAAGCTATCTGGTACTGGACTTCTGTTTGTTGAAAGTTGTGGGTTTTTTTTTTTCTTTTACTGATTCAATCTCATTACTGATAATAGGTCTACTCAGATTTTCTATTTCTTCATGATTCAGTCTTAGAAGATTGTGTGTTTCTAGGAATTATCTATTTCTTCCAGGTTGTCCCATTTGTTGGTATATTATTATACAATTTAGTCTTATAATTCTTTGTATTTTTGTGGTATCAATTGTAACTTCTCTTCCATTTCTGATCTTATTTATTTGGGTTCTTTTTCTTTTGATGTGTCTGGCCAATTTTGTTTCTCTTCTCAAAGAATTTGCTCTTAGTTTCATTGATTTTTTTCTATTGTTTTTTAGTCTCTATTTCATATATTTCTGTTCTGATCTTTATTATCCCCTTCCTTCTACTAACTTTGGACTTCTTTTTTTTTTCTTTCTTTTCTTTATTTCTAGTTCTTTTAGGTGTAAAGTTAAATTGTTTATTTGGGATTTTTCTTGGTTCTTGAGGTAAGCCTGTCACTAGGAACTTCCTTCTTAGAACTGTGGTTGCCACATCACATAGATTTCAAAATATTGTGTTTCTACTTTCCTTTGTCTCAAGGTATTTTTCTTTATTTCCTTTTTAATTTTTTTGTTGACCCATTAGTTGTTTAGTAGCATATTGTTTAATCTTCACATGTTTGTGGACTTTTCCCCCAATTTTCTTTTTGTAATTGATTCCTAGTTTCTTACCACTGTGGTCAGAAATGATGCTTAATGATTTCAGTCTTTTTTTTTCTTAAAGATTTTATTTATTTATTTGACAGGTAGAGATAACAAGTAGGCAGAGGCAGGCAGAGAGAGAGAGAGGAGGAAGCAGGCTCCCTGCTGAGCAGAAAGCCTGATCTGGGGCTCCATCCCAGGACCCTGGGATCATTGACCCGAGCTGAAGCCAGAGGCTTTAACCCACTGAGCCACCCAGGCATCCCAATGATTTCAGTCTTAAAGAGGTATTTTGTTTGTTTGTTTTGTGTGTAGCCTAATCTGTGATCTATCCTGGAGAATGTTCTGTATGCACCTGTGATAATGTGTGTTATGTTATTTTGAAATGGAACATTCTCTATATATCTATTAAGTCTATGTATTCTAATATTTTGGTTAAGACTAATGTCTCCTGGGGCACTGGGTGGCTCAGTCGGTTAAGCATCTCCATTCAGCTAAGGTCATGATCCTGGGGTCCTGAGATGGAGCCTTGCATCGGGCTCCCTGACCACCAGGGAGTCTGCTTCTCCCTCTCCCTCTCCCTCTGTGTGCCTGTGCTCTCTCTCACTCTCTTTCTCCTTGTCTCAAATAAATAAATAAATCTTAAAGAAAAAAGATGTCTCCTTATTGATCTTTTTTGTCTTGATGATCTATCGATGTAAGTGGCGTATTAAAGTCCCCTACTATTACTGTGTTGATGCCTGCTTCTCCCTCTGTACTCTTTGTAGTTGTTTTATATATTTAGATCTTCCTGAATTGGGTGAATAAATATTTACAATTATTATATCCTTTTGTTATACTGACTTCTTTTTCATTATGTAATGCCTATCTTCATCTTTTGTTACAGTCTTAGTTTTAAAGTCTATTTTGTGTTTTATATTACCACCCCAACTTTTTCCCCATTTATTTACTTCTTTATTACGTGGAGTGTCCTTTCCTATCTCTTTACTTTTGGTCTCTGTGTGTCTTTAGATCTGAAGCAAGTCTCTTTTAAGCAGCATAAGGATGGGTCTTGTTCTTGTTGTTATTGTTTAATCAATTCAGCCACCCTGTGTCTTTTGATTGGAACATTTAGTCCAATTTACATTTAGAGTAATTATTAATAGACATGTATTTATTGACATTTTGTTGATGTTTTCTGGTCATCTTGGGATTCTTCTCTGTTCCTTTCTTCTTCTCTTCCTCTTCCCTTATGGTTTAATGACTTTCTTTAGTGTTATGTTTGGAATCCTTCTTCATTATTTTTCTGTTCTCTTCTATGCTTCTTGTTTCTGGTTACCATAAGGTTTGTTTGTAATAACTTATATATGTATAGGTACCCTTTTTAAGTTGATGGTCGCTTAAGTTCAGCTGTATTCTAAAAGCCTACATTTTTACTCCTCCCTCAGTGTTTTATGTTTTGACATCATATTTTCCATTTTTTGTGTGTATTCTTTAGCTAATTATTATAGTTGTAGTTGGTTTTACTACTTTTGTCTTTTAATCTTCCTAGTAGCTTGTTAACTGGTTGATGCCTATTTTTACTATTTATTTGCATTTACCAGTGAGATTTATATCTTTCATTTACATTTATGTTTATATTTATAGTATATAATTATAAAAACATTATATTTATATAATTATAAGTTATAATTATATATTATATATATTTAAATTTCTAGTTATGACCTTTTCCTTTTAACTTAAAGAACTCCTTTTAATAATTCTTATAAGCTGATTCAGTGGTAATGAACACTTTAACTTTTTGATTCTCTGGAAGTCTTTATCTTTCCATCTGAATGACAGCCTTGCTGGGTAGAGTATCTTTAGTTCAAACTTTCTGTCCTTTTAACACTTTGGCTATATTAGGCCACTTCTTTCCAGTTTGCAAAGTTTATGCCGAAAGTCAGCTTATAGTCTTATAGGAGCTCCCTTTGTATGTAACTAGTTGTTTTTCTCTTGCTGCTCTCCAGATTCTTTCTTTATTAAGTTTTTAATTATAATATGTCTTAGTTTAGATCTCTTTCATCTTGTTTGGAAATCTCCATGCCTCCTGGAACTAGATGTTTGTTTCTTTCTCCATGTTAGGGAAATTTTCAGCCATTTATTTTTTCAAATAAGTTTTCAACCCTTTTGCTCTCTCTTCTCCTTCTGGGATCCCTATATTGTGAATATATTGTAAATGTTAGTGTGCTTGTCCCACAGATCCCTTAAGCTATCATCATTTAAAATTGTTTTCTTTTTGCTGTTCTCTTTGAGTGGCTTCCACAACCCTGTCTTCCAGGTCACTGATCCATTCTTCTGTGTCATCTAGCCTGCTATTGGTTCTCCTCAGTGCATTGTTCAGTTCTGTTATTGTATTCTTCAGTCTGTGTTTCAGAGAGCACTTGGCCCTTTTTTACACTTTCTATCTTTGTTGAAGTTCTTGGTGATTCATCCATTTCTTTCCTGAGTTCAGTGAATACCTTTATGACCATTACTTTGAACTCTTTACCAGGTAACTCACTTATCTCTGTTTCATGACCGTTTTTTTTTTTTTTAAGATTTTTATTTATTTATTTGACAGAGAGAGATCACAAGTAGGCAGAGAGGCAGGCAGAGAGAGAGAGAGGGAAGCAGGCTCCCTGCTGAGCAGATAACCCGATGCAGGACTCGATCCCAGGACCCCGAAATCATGACCCGAGCCAAAGGCAATGGCTTAACCCACTGAGCCACCAGGCGCCCCATGAAGGTTTTTTTTGCTGGGGTTTCATTTTGTTCTTTCATTCAGAACATTTTCCTCTGTTTCCTATTTTGCTGACTCCCTGTGTTAGTTTGTTTCTGATGCAAAACAGCTATCTCTCCTTGCCTTGAAGGAGTTGATCTGTATAGGAAATGAGCCTTATCATTTTACCTTGCCCTATATCTTAATTGAGCTGCCTCTCTGATTTTTTCTGACCAATGGGGTCCAGAAAGGCGATTCCCCCAAGCGACTTGAGCCTGGCCCTCAGGAGCAAACTGTGTGAGTTGTACATGCTCATTAGTATTGATAAGATCATGCATAGTAAGGGGGTGCAGGGCTGCTCACCCACTGTGTGTATTGGGGCTATGAGTGGTGGGGGGATGGGACAGCTTGACTGCTGTGCCTGACAGTTCCATGCCTATAAGGGCTGGGAATTGGAACTGCTCACCTGTCCTGTGTAAGCAGAAATGGAGCATGGGGGGAGCAATGGACTTAAATTATGATCTAGGCTTTTCTCAAATAGTTGCTTTTTGTATTGCGTCCTGGGACAAGTGGATCTATGTGGGAGAATTTTAAGAGCAAAATCTTTTCTCTACAGCCCTTTGTTCTCCTGAACACAATTATTGTTGGTTTTCAAAACCAGATATTTTGGGGGCTTTGTTTCTCTAGTGTAGGACCCAAGGGCTGGGGTGCCTGGTATGGGGTACAAACCTCTTGCTCCTTAGGGAGAAGCTCCAATGATAGTTTGTTTTGTTTTGTTTAAATTTTTCCTGATTGTGGGTTGCTGCACTGGGGGTAGGTTTTTCAGCAAGAGCATGTTTCTTCCTCTCTTGCTCTTTTACCCTTTTCTGTGGAGCAAGTGTTTAGTTAGTTCTCAAGATCTTTTCACGGGGGATTGTTCCATTTGTAGCTATATATTTTTTGTGTCCATGGAAGGAGGTGAGTTCAGGATTTTGTTATGGTCTTGAACCACCTTCCCAGGCATTATTTTCCTGTATTTAGTATTTTCTGCCCCATTATGTCTCCCTTCTCCTTCTGGGACTCTAATTGCATATATTTTAAATGGCTTGAAATGGCCTCATCAGGTAATTGAGGATTGATTCATTATTTCTTTTTTATCATGCTCTCTGGCACCAGTCTATTAATATCTATTGATGAAACTTTAAGTCCATTGATCCTCTTTTCTGCATATCCCAATATGCTTTTAATCTTCTTGAGTAGATTATCTTCATTTTAGACACCGTATTTTTCATTTCTAGAATTTCCATTTGGTTTCCTTCCTTCCTTCCTTTCTTCTTTCTTCCCTCCATCTCTCCCTCCCTCCCTCCTTCCTTCTTTCTTTCTTTCCTTTTAACTTTTCATATCATTCTAGAATTCCCCATATTCAACGATTATATATATCTTTACCTATAGTTTATTTAATATTTTAGTAGTTATTTTATTTTATTTTTAAAGATTTATTTATTTGAGAGGGAGAGTGTGTGCAAGCAGTGGGAGCAACAGGCAGAGGGAGAAGCAGGCTCCTTACTGAGCAAGGAGCCTGATGTGGAACTTGATCCCAGGACCACAGAATCATGATCTGAGACAGACGCAGATGCTTAACTGAATGAACCACCGAGGTGTCCCTTTGATAGTTATTTTAAAGTCCTTGCCTGCTAATCACAAAATCTGCAATTGTTTTTGTGACTTTTTGTATAATATCTTCCTACCCAAGAAGACCATAAACTTTAGAAATGCAGGTATCATGGCTGGGTGATTCTCTTCTTTATCCAGAGAGAAAATACCCATTATGTTATTTATTGAGAGAGGGAATGAATAAAAGATCAGACCACCTAGGAGCACAGTTTTGCAAGAGCAATGCCATTTTAAAAGTTCATAAATACACTTGCAGCAAAATTTTGAAACAAGAACAAAATACAAAGATGGTTCCAATGGCATATATATATATTTCACCTCCAGAACGATAAAATACTGGGAGTCATTTTATTCAAACTATCTTTTTAATTTTTCAGTTTATCCTGGTACATAAAGGTTGTTTGGCCAGAAGTATCATAGATGTAAGAGAATGAATCAAGACAAAACCTCCTGATTTGTCAATTCTTGTAATTTCCTTAAGCTTGGAAGATAATAGTCATTTTTATGATTCCCTTTTTCATAATCTTCCATAATATTTTCTAATGGCAATAAGTCCCATATGACTTACATACAAATAGACCATGAAGGTTAAGATCATGCAACTGCAAGTGAGCAGTTAAGCTCTTTCTTTGCCTCCTTACCTCCCTCCCTCCTTCTCCTTCTCACCTTCTTCTGTTCCCTCCCTCCATCCATCCATATTTCTCACTCTGTCTCTCAAACCCTAAATCAGCTGGTAAAGCAATACAAATCTGAGTAGAAAGGCATTTAGTGTACTTGATCCTGGAAAATAGCTATTTCCTTTAAGTCCATTAAGAATTTAGCTTGACTGATAGTCTCAAATAAAATGCCAAGTAGAAGTCAACCCCTTTGAGATAGTCTCATAAACATCTCTGTAGACTACATGGAATAAAATAAGTGAAAAAATAAAAGTGTGTCAAGTAGACTCAGATGACAAAACTCTAATATCATTTTTTAAATGTTACTGTAATTCAGGCAAATTTGAACAAAAGGTATGGAGTTGGGAAATCCCAATAATGAAAATGACTACATCCATATCCATGCATAGTAACAATTCAAGGAGGCTAATGCCTCCAGCTACTTTTATTTCATAATATAGACTTTTAAGAATCTTAAAAAATAAGAGACTGCATTTTGTTTTTGTTTCATTAGACTCGGGTATAGTTACTGTTTATAGAATATCAATAATGCAGTTTGTATCTCTGCATAATTAAAGGCACCCTTTATGTTAATAAAATAACACAAAAAGAAACTGCACAATCCAAGGCATAAATATGTTGATGCATTTGGTCTTATTTCAGGCAAGCTTAATTACAAAGACATGGGTGCCTGCTATACCTATAAAAATATTTTTTCTGTCACTTAGAGCTATCAAACCTTACACCCATTTATGATATTAGTGAGAAAGAGCAAACATCATCATAATGGCCCACCAGTGAATACTTGCAGCCGTGGCCGTCTAGACTATGAATCTGCAAATAGAAGCATATGTAAATGGAGAAAGGCTTTACACACACACACACACACACATACACACACACACACACGGAGACAGTAAATTATTCTCTGAGCCTATTTTAAAATGCCAACCAACAGAAAAAGCGAGGAAATATATCTCTAATGTGCATCATTAGTGTCAGAGGCAGTAATTGTGATAAGGCAAAATCCTTATCAGGACTTGAATCAGAAAACCCAGACTGAGTTCTAGCTTCACTTGTTCTTAGCAGCGTGCTATTGGGCAAGTCACTTAACTGCTCTGAGCCTTAAATTCCTAATTTCTAAAGTTGAGATCAATAATTAATAAGTCATACATTTGGCATTAAGACTATCCGAGAGTTAGAGTTGTTTATATTTGTATGTATTTTTTTAAATGTCTAAGCCTAATATGTACTAGGCAGTTAACAAATATTTATTCCACTCTCCCTTCCTATCTGACAGAATTGTGGTGATCAAGTGAGATAGTGTCTATAAATGTGCTTTATTTAACAAAGACAAATATTACTATTTTTTCTTATTTTTGTGTCCAAAAATATGAGTTCATATTAGCTTCTACTTCAGACTAAATTATTGAATTGCAGCTCACCTTAAATTTGGAAGATAACTCAGGAATGAATTGTCAAATAGAGAGCAGGAAAATTCACATATTGTTGGACAAAACTGAATCCTGAGCACCCAAACAGGGAGTGAGCTGATTCTGAGACAATCACAGACAGTTGCAGTAGCTTTTGGTATTCTAATGTTCACTGGAGTCCCAAGTAGGACAATTCTTATGGACATGCAGAATAAGCAATTATCTACTTCTGATTTTGGGAGGTACTATTGCAATCCTTGCATTTCCATAAATGTTATAGGGGTTACATAAGATCATAAGAAAGCACTTGGTAAGGAATCATTCTATTGCAATCCTTGCATTCCCATAAATGTTATAGGGGTTACATAAGATCACAAGAAAGCACTTGGTAAGGAATCATTCACTCACCACCTGACACTGTTATCATCGTCACCACAATCATTATCACAGTTTGGTCCCATTCCCAACAAATTACTCCTGGCAGAGAAAATAGGCAAATTTTATTCACACTAAAATGTTAGGTAAAGAATAGGAGAGATCACCCCCTTTCACCCTGCTTTGGGAACATAGGGTAAGAAGCATGACCTGAAGTCACACTAAATGCCTTTTCACTCAGAAGAAAAAGAAACAATTTTGCCAACTGATAATATTTGTTGCTAATGTACCAGGCACTAAAATAAATTCATTACATGTATTATCTTATTTTAAAAATTAGGTAAGGGATGACTTACTTAGAACATTTGTAAAGAATTTATGAGATAATTCTGAGACACTAATACTATATTCTTTTTGATAGTGGGTATGGAGACTGGAATTTCTTTAGCCATACCATAAAAGAGAGCTATCCTATAAAATAAGCTACTCTGAGAACAAAAGTGACACACTAAGCAGGGTAGAACCAAGAGAGTCACAGGGATGTAATACCACAGTCTTGACTAAGGTATAAATGAAGTCCAATATATCCTTTTATTTCTATTTTTTAAGTCAATATTATTTGCATTTTCATGAACCTAACTATAAAATATAAATAAATAACAAAATGCTTGCCCACTCTCTTTAAGCCTTAGCTTAAATTTGATCCTATTTTAAGGAATACCATCTATCAGTTGTGTATAACTACCATGCCAAAATCCACCTGTAATTTTCTACATAACAATATATTGAGCCCTTCAAAGAGTGACACAAGTTATAACAGAGAAAGCAACCTAAGTAAGAGATAAGTGTGGGGTGCCAGGTTGGCTCAGTGGGTTAAGCCTCTGCCTTCGGCTCAGGTCATGATCCTAGGGTCCTGGGATCGAGCCCCACATCGGGCTCCCTGCTCCGCGGGAAGCCTGCTTCCTCCTCTCTCTCTGCCTGCCTCTCTGCCTACCTGTGATCTCTGTCTGTCAAATAAATAAATAAAATCTTAAAAAGAAAGAAAGAAGTGCTTGGAGAATTTTCTTCTTTCACTGAACTCAAATCTACTTAGGGTTAATTTTCCCTGTTAACCTGATTTGGTTACAGGGTGCCCAGACTTTTGGTCAAACATTCTTTTGGGTGTATCTCTGAAGGTGTTTCTATAGCAAGATTGACATTTGAAGCCATAGATTAAGGTAGATTGCCCTGCCCAGTGTGAGTTATAGCTCATCCAATCAATTGAAGACCTTAATAGAACAAAAAGCTGAATAAAAAGGAATTCCTCCTGCCTGACGGCATTGAACTGGGACATCAGTCTTTTCCTGCTTTTAGACTTGAACTGAGACATCTGCTATTCTTGGGCCCCAAGCTTAGTGGCATTCAGACTGGCACTTACATTATCGTTTTTCCTGGTTCTCAAGGCTTAGGGCTCAGCCTAGAACCAGATCAGCAGCAGTTCTGGGTCTCTGGTTTGTCAACTACACATCTTGGGACTTCTTAGCCTCCATAATCACTTAGCCACTTTCTCATGATGAATCTCCTTATATGTGAGTAAGAGAACCTGGAGAAAGTATTTTGAAAAATACTTTGAAAAGAAAGGAAGCACATTGGGTGAGATCCACACTCAATATTGACATTTTCTCTCAGGACACTATGAGTTTTGTGACTCATGCAGAGACAGAACTCAAGCAGAAAGCAGCAATTTTTTTGGCTGGGAAATCATATATTTGAATTCACAGCTCCCACAACTGCAGGAAATTGAGAGGGGAACACCAAAGAAAGAAGGAGCTTCAAAAAGAGCAGCCACAAATACACATATTCCCCTCGGATCTTGGGATGACCTTAAACACGCATAACTGGAGACTTCAGATACACTAGCAGAAAGCAATACCTTAGAAGACTTAAGAACTGAGTGGAGATTTCGTTAGTGGCCCATTACCAAAGAGATGGGGTTCAGAGTTCAGGTCCTGCCAACTTAGAAGGACTTAGTAAACACCTTGTGCTTTCAGTGTACACCAAAAGTCTATACTGAAGGGCAAAATGAAAACCAAAGTAGACTCCTTCTAACTAAGTTTTAAACTAGGCCTCCAGTTTTCTGCATGTTAGAACAGAATATTTATAACCCTTCATAAAAACGTAGAAAATTTAAAAAATAATGATAATGGGCAAAGATATGGGGTAGTTAGAAAGACAGGAAAATTCAACAAAAGAACCAAATGGAAACTCTAAACTTGAAGGAAAAAAAAAACCAATATGTGAAATCAGAAATTTATTAGATAAGACTCACAGCATACAGCATAACAGAAGAAAGAATGGGTAGAGTTGAATCCTCAAGGGGAAAAAAAGATTAAAACAAATGAGCAAAATCTTAAGGACTTATGGGACAAAATTGAGCCATCTAATATACATGTAATTGGAATTTTGGAAAGGGAATAGAGGAAAGAGGGCAGAAAAGAGAATTTCTTTTTTTTAAATAATTTTATTTATTTATTTATTTTGACAAAGAGAGATCACAAGTAGGCAGAGAGAGAAGGGGAAGCAGGCTCCCCACTGAGTAGAGAGCCCGATGCGAGGGCCCAATCCCAGGAATCTGAGACCATGAGCTGAGCTGAAGGCAGAGGCTTAATTCACTGAGCCACCCAGGTGCCCCAAGATAATTTCTTTTATCCACAGATCCAGGAAGTTCAGAGAACCCCAGGCAGGACAAATATCAAAACAAAACAAAACAAACAAATAAAACTAGACACATTAGAGTCACACTTATGCATGCCAAAAAAAAGAAAAAAAATAATTTGTTGAGGGGGAGGTGGAGACCCATTACTTACAAGGTCTGATTTACTTACAGTCATACTTAAGTCTTACCTAAGTTTTAAGTTTTAAACTTAAGTTTTAACTTTAAATTAAGCTTAAAGTTTAACTTGAAGTTTAAAGTTTAAACTTTAACCTAAGTTTTAATATTTACTTAAGTCCATACTTACAAGGACTGATTACTTAAAAGGGAACAACATTAAGAATGACTTTGCATCACAAACTATAGAGGCCAGAGATGAGGAAGCATCGCATTTTAAGTGCTATAAGAAAAAAATATGTTAACCTAAGATAACAGAAAAGCAAAATCACCCTTAAGAGATGAAAGTCAAATATATTCACTTGCAGAAAATAAAAACCTAGGGAATGTGTTGTCTATGGATTTATACTACAAGAAATACTAGAGATCCCTCAATAATAATATCAGATAGAAATAAAAGTTTCTAAGAAGTAATTTAATGGTAAGTATGTGGGTAAAATAAAAGATATATTTTTCTTTCATTTTTATTTTTTTTCTTTTATTAAATTCTTTGGAAGTTAATTGATAGTTTAAACAAAAAATAGTGACACTTTTTATAGGGCTTATCCTAGATCTAAAGTAAAATTTACTATAACAATAACATAATAGACTAGAGGACATATTAATAAAACTGTAATGCTCCACAGTTCTTACTTTTATAGAGAGTAGTATGTTAATTCATAGGAGAATGTTAAGTCTGTGCATTGTAACATTTAGAGTAATCCAGTAACAAAATGGTGCAAAGAAAATAAGCCAAAAATCAAGTAGGTCAATAAAAGGAATACTAAAAAAATGCCCAACTCACTCAATAGAAGGCAGAAAAGGGAGGACAAAAAATCAAAGGACATAGAGAAAGAAATACAGCAAGATAAGGGATATAAATGCAATAATTATATTAAATGTTTTTAGTAAAATATAACTTAAATTTATATAGAAATGTCAATATATCAATGTAAAAATACAATTCAGTATGCCCAGATAAAGATGACTGATTAAATACAGACATTTAATTTCTGCTCATCACTTACAATATATAAACACTCTAAAGCAGGAGCAAATTTTCTTTTTCCTTTTTGTTCAAAATGGTGTTTCAGGTGTTAATCATCCAATCAAGGAGAATCAAGGAGGGGTGACAACAGCATTGAAATGTATATTCCAGGGGCACCTGGGTGACTCAGTTGGTTATGCTTCTGCCTTCGGCTCAGGTCATTATCCCAGGCTCCTGGGATCTAGTCCCACTCAAGCTCCTTGCTCAGCAGGGAGCCTGCTTCTCTCTCTGCCTCTGCCTGCTTGTGCTCTCTCTCTCTCTCTCTGACAAATAAATAAATAAAATCTTTAAAAAAATAAATAAAATGTATTTCCATAAAGTGGGGAAAGAGAAAATAGAGGGGAGGAAATCATCAATAAAATAAGTCAAGAAAATTTCACAGAAGTAAAAGATAAGACCTTCCAGATTTAAAGAGCCTACCAACAAACCAAAAGACGTGGATTAATTAACCTACATCATGATGAAATTTCAAAACACTGAAGACAAATAGCTTTCAGAGAGAGGTAAAACAAAAATAAAAACATGACTTATACAAAAATATGGACTTTTTAAGGGTACTATTTTCACTTAGGGTGAAGTAAGGCTGCACAATTCTGAGAAAAAAACAATTTCTAACCTAGAATTGCATGCCAATGTCTTACAGTTTTGCTTTTGTATACTATTTTTCGAGAAGCTAATAAAGAACAGAACCCAATAATTTAAACAACAGCATCAAAATACAAGAAAAAGGGAAAAAATAATCCAAGAAAGAGAATCCATCGCAGGATGAAAGTTAAAGTAATCCCCAGCGTGATGGTAATGGAAAATCTAATTCAATTGCCACATAACACGTCAGAAATCTCCAGGAGAGATTTTTTTTTTTTTAAGAAAGAAAATGTCCAATAAATCCTATTAAAATTCTCCTAAATTCTATTAAAAATCCTATTAAAGCATAATAGGATTTAATCTAGTAAAAGGAAATGTGCACAATTTGGGGAAAATTTGGGTTTAAAATACTGACAATATATATTATACTAAGGCAACAACAACAAAACTAAGTGAAGCCACAATAGAATAAATGATGGGAAAAGAATCCATGCTATGTCTGCTTAAATAGCAACAAGCCAGTTTTGACAGGGCTGCTAGTAGGTAAAGGAGAAAATCATGGATATAGAAGCCCTAGTAGAAGCTCAGATTCCTCACTGCATTCTTGGATGGCACACAGGCATCTAATGCAGTCAGAAGTCAAACTAGGAGAGAGATTTCTAAGTTGCATGATTAAGGAAACACCAACACTTACACTAGCGTTATCAATCCCCAGTAAACCAGCACTATTCTATGTGCATACTGTTTATGGATAGGGATCATCTACCCCTCTAAAGTGTTGTGGTCAGCTTCTGGGATGGCCTTTAATGACTCATATTTTCTGGTGTTCAAAGCTTTGTTTAATTTTTTTTTTCCTTTGAGTGTAGGCTGAACGTATTGATTCACTTGTAAAAAACATAATGCAGTAGAATGTCACCTCCTAGGTTAGACTATAAGAACACCATGTCCTCGGGGTGCCTGGGTGGCTCAGTGGTTTAAGCCTCTGCCTTCGGCTCGGGTCAGGATTTCAGGGTCCTGGGATCGAGCCCCACATCGGGCTCTCTGCTCAGTGGAGAGCCTGCTTCCCCCTCTCTCTCTCTACCTGCTGTTCTGCCTGCTTGTGATCTCTCTCTCTCTGTCAAATTAATAAATAAAATATTTAAAAAAAAAGAACACTGTGTCCTCAATATTTGGTTCTCTCTCTCTCTCGGATTGTTCACTATAGAGGAAGCCAGCTGCCATGTCATGGGACAGCCCTGTGAAGCCCAAGTGACCTTGGAAACAGAACTTCTGAATCTTGACAAAGGCCACATAAGTGAAATTTAGAAGTAAATCCTCCTTCTTGAAATTATCAGCCTGGTACTCTCCTTGATTACATCCCCATAAGACACTGAAATGCAACCACCCAGTTTAATCACTCCTGGATTTCTGACTCACAGTAACTGAGATAATAAATATTTGTTCTTTTAAATTGCTAAGTTCTGAAGTAATCTGTTATGCAACAATAAACTGCTAATAAACCTAATGTGACTGGAGAGCTGAGATAAGCCTTATAGCTGTAGCTTCTATAGCATGGAAAATGAATGATCTGATTTACCCCCTCAGTTCTCTACCAAAAATGATTGCCTTAAGCATTCAGTTGTGGCCAGTTTTTGAATTTTTTAGGAGGTCAACTTGCAAAGAAATTTTGGACAAACTAACTTTTTTTTTTAAGCTTTATTTAAACATATAATGTAACCCCACCACCCTCTCCCAACCCCTCTTCCCCCCACCCCCCTCAGTTTGTTTTATGACATTAAGAGTCTCTTTTGGTTTGTCTCCCTCCCGATCCCATCTTGTTTCATTTTTACTTTTCCTACCACCTTAACTCCCACCCCCGTTGCATCTCCACTTCCTCATATCAGGGAGATCATGTGATAGTTGTCTTTCTCCAGTTGACTTATTTCGCTAAGCATAATACGCTCTAGTTCCATCCATGTTGTCACAAATGGTAAGATTTCATTTCTTTTGATGGCTGCATAGTATTCCATCGTATATATATACCACCTCTTCTTTATCCATTCATCTGTTGATGGACATCTAGGTTCTTTCCATAACTTGGCTATTGTGGACATTGCTGCTATAAACATTCGGGTACACGTGCCCCTTTGGATCACTATGTTTGTATCTTTAGGATAAATACCCAGTAGTGCAATTGCTGGGTCATAAGGTAGCTCTATTTTCAGTTTTTTGAGGAACCTCCATGCTGTTTTCCAGAGTGGTTGCACCAGCTTGCATTCCCACCAACAGTGTAGGAGGGTTCCCCTTTCTCCACATCCTCGCCAGCATCTGTCATTTCCTGACTTGTTCATTTTAGCCATTCTGACTGGTGTGAGGTGGTATCTCATTGTGGTTTTGATTTGTATTTCCCTGATGCCCAGTGATATGGAGCACTTTTTCATGTGTCTGGCCATCTGGATGTCTTCTTTGCAGAAATGTCTGTTCATGTCCTCTGCCCATTTCTTGATTGGATTATTTGTTCTTTGGGTGTTGAGTTTGCTAAGCTCTTTGTAGATTTTGGATACTAGTCCTTTATCTGATATGTTGTTTGCAAATATCTTTTCCCACTCTGTCAGTTGTCTTTTGGTTTTGTTGACTGTTTCCTTTGCTGTGCAAAAGCTTTTGATCTTGATGAAGTCCCAATAGTTCATTTTTTCCCTTGCTTCCCTTGCCTTTGGCATTGTTCCTAGGAAGAAGTTGCTGCAGCTGAGGTCGAAGAGGTTGCTGCCTGTGTTCTCCTCAAGGATTTTGATGGATTCCTTTCTCACGTTGAGGTCCTTCATCCATTTTGAGTCTATTTTCGTGTGTGGTGTAAGGAAATGATCCAATTTCATTTTTCTGCATATGGCTGTCCAATTTTCCCAACACCATTTGTTGAAGAGGCTGTCTTTTTTCCATTGGATGTTCTTTCCTGCTTTATCGAAGATTACTTGACCATAGAGTTGAGGGTCTATTTCTGGGCTCTCTATTCTGTTCCATTGATCTATGTGTCTGTTTTTGTCCTAGTACCATACTGTCTTAATGATGACAGCTTTGTAGTAGAGCTTGAAGTCTGGAATTGTGATGCCACCAACTTTGGTTTTCTTTTTCAATATTCCTTTGGCTATTCGAGGTCTTTTTTGGTTCCATATAAATTTTAGGATTATTTGTTCCATTTCTTTGAAAAAATTGGATGGAATTTTGATAGGCATTGCATTAAATGTGTAGATAGCTTTAGGTAGCATAGACATTTTCACAATATTTATTCTTCCAATCCATGAGCATGGAACATTTTTCCATTTCTTTGTGTCTTCCTCAATTTCTTTCATGAGTACTTTATAGTTCTCTGAGTATAGATTCTTTGCCTCTTTCGTGAGGTTTATTCCTAGGTATCTTATGGTTTTGGGTGTAATTGTAAATGGGATTGACTCCTTAATTTCTCTTTCTTCTGTCTTGTTGTTGGTGTAAAGAAATGCAACTGATTTCTGTGCATTGATTTTATATCCTGACACTTTACTGAATTCCTGTACAAGCTCTAGCAGTTTTGGAGTGGAGCCTTTTGGGTTTTCCACATATAGTATCATATCATCTGCAAAGAGCGATAGTTTGACTTCTTCTTTGCCGATTTGGATGCCTTTAATTTCTTTTTGTTGTCTGATTGCTGAGGCTAGGACTTCTAGTACTATGTTGAATAGCAGTGGTGATAGTGGACATCCCTGCCGTGTTCCTGACCTTAACGGAAAAGCTCTCAGTTTTTCTCCATTGAGAATGATACTTGC
>RCUC01108991.1:0-12036 GCA_003697995.1 Taxidea taxus jeffersonii
TCATAATATGTTCTTATGATTGTTTGTATTTCTTTGGTGTTGGTTGTGATCTCTCCTCTTTCATTCATGATTTTATTTATTTGGGTCCTTTCTCTTTTTGATAAGTCTGGCCAGGGGTTTATCCATCTTATTAATTCTTTCAAAGAACCAGCTCCTAGTTTCATTGATTTGTTCTATTGTTTTTTTGGTTTTTATTTCATTGATTTCTGCTTTGATCTTTACTATTTCTCTTCTCCTGCTGGGTTTAGGCTTTCTTTGTTGTTCTTTCTCGAGCTCCTTTAGGTGTAGGGTTAGGTTCTGTATTTGAGACCTTTCCTGTTTCTTGAGGTAGGCTTGTATCGCTATATGTTTTCCTCTCAGGTCTGCCTTTGCTGTGTCCCACAGATTTTGGACCGTTGTGTTTTCATTATCATTTGTTTCCATGGTTTTTTTCAATTCTTCTTTAATTTCTTGGTTGACCCATTCATTCTTTAGAAGGATGCTGTTGAGTCTCCATGTATTTGTGCTCTTTCCAAATTTCCTCTTGTGATTGAGTTCTAGCTTCAGAGCATTGTGGTCTGAAAATATGCAGGGAATGATCCCAGTCTTTTGATACCAGTTGATACCTGATTTATGACCTAGGATGTGATCTTCTGGAGAATGTTCCATGGGCACTAGAGAAGAATGTGTATTCTGCTGCTTTGGGATGGAATGTTTCTGAATATATCTGTGATGTCCATCTGGTCCAGTGTGTCATTTAAGACCTTTATTTCCTTGTTGATCTTTTGCTTGGATGATCTGTCCATTTCGGTGAGGGTTGTGTTAAAGTCTCCTACTATTATTGTATTCTTGTCATTGTGTTTCTTTGATTTTGTTATTAATTGGTTTATATAGTTGGCTGCTCCCATGTTAGGGGCATAGATATTTAAAATTGTTAGATCTTCTTGTTGCACAGACCCTTTGAGTATGATATAGTGTCCTTCCTCATCTCTTATTATAGTCTTTGGCTTAAAATCTAATTGATCTGATATAAGGATTGCCACCCCAGCTTTCTTCTGATGTCCATTAGCATGGTAAATTGTTTTCCACCCCCTCACTTTCAATCTGGAGGTGTCTTCAGGCCTAAAATGAGTGTCTTGTAAGCAGCATATTGATGGGTTTTGTTTTTTTATCCATTCTGAAACCCTGTGTCTTTTGATTGGGGCATTTAGCCCATTTACGTTCAGGGTAACTATGGAGAGATATGAATTTAGTGCCATTGTATTGTCTGTAAGGTGATTGTTACTGTATATTGTCTCTGTTCCTTTCTGATAATACTTTTAGGGTCTCTCTTTGCTTAGAGGACCCCTTTCAATATTTTCTGTAGAGCTGGTTTGGTGTTTACAAATTCTTTCAGTTTTTGTTTGTCCTGGAAGCTTTTTATCTCTCCTTCTATTTTCAATGATAACCTAGCTGGATAAAGTATTCTTGGCTGCATGTTTTTCTCGTTTAGTGCTCTGAATATATCATGCCAGTTCTTTCTGGCCTGCCAGGTCTCTGTGGATAAGTCTGCTGCCAATCTAATATTTTTACCATTGCATGTTACAGACTTCTTGTCCCATGCTGCTTTCAGAATTCTCTCTTTGTCGCTAAGACTTGTAAATTTCACTATTAGATGACAGGGTATGGACCGATTCCTATTGATTTTGAGGGGTGTTCTCTGCACCTCCTGGATTTTGATGCTTGTTCCCCTTGCTATATTAGGGAAATTATCCACAATAATCCTCTCCAGTATACCTTCTGCTCTTCTTTCTCTTTCTTCATCTTCTGGAATCCCAATTATTCCAATGTTGTTTCGTCTTATGGTATCACTTATCTCGCGAATTCTCCCCTCATGATCCAGTAGTTGTTTGTCTCTCTTTTGCTCAGCTTCTTTATTCTCTGTCATTTGGTCTTCTATATCACTAATTCTGTCTTCTGCCTCATTTATCCTAGCAGTAAGAGCCTCCATTTTTTATTGCACCTCATTAATAGCTTTTTTATTTCAACTTGATTAGATTTTAGTTCTTTTATTTCTCCAAAAAGGGCTTTTATTTCTCCTGACAGAGTTTCTCTAATATCTTCCAAGCCTTTTTCGAGCCTGGCTAGAACCTTGAGAATCGTCGTCCTGAATTCCAGAACTGTCATATTACCAATGTCTGTATTGATTAGGTCCCTAGCCTTCGGTCCTGCCTCCTGTTCTTTTTTTTATAGTGAGTTTTTCCGCCTTGTCATTTTGTCCAGATAAGAATCCGCTGTTCTCCTTGTTAAGTGAATTTGGTTTTGGCTGGATTTCTTCTTGATCTTCTGGGGGAGGTGCCTGTTGTAGTGATTCTCAAGTGCCTCTGCCCCAGGCAGAATTGCACCGCCCTTCCCGGGGGCAGGGCTAAGTAATCCTCCCACGTTCGCTTTCGGGAGCTTTTGTTCCCTGAACCCTTTCCATAGAGTTCCGGAGGACGGGAATGAAAATGGCGGCCACCTAATCTCCGGCCCAGAGGAGCCGAGAGCTCGGGACCCCAGTCTTCAGTGCGCCTTCAGAGAAAAGTGCTTAATCACTCCCGCCTCCCCAGCCTCCAGCCATGCTTGAAGAAAATCGTGCGTAATCAGTCCCGTCTCACTGGCTTCTGGCTGTGCTCTGAGCTCACCCAGCCTGTGACCGAGCATCTATGTCTCTGGCAGAGTCCCACCTGGAGTCTCCGAACCCTGCAGATCCCTGGGTTCTCCAAGGACGGAGTCTCCCCGGATCTTGTGGGGACCCCTCGCACAGAGCACCGGCCTGTGTCACAGACCACGGCTCTAGGAAACCCAGCTGAGAGTTCACTCCTTGGCTCTGTCTCCACAACCGGCTTCCCTGGTCTAATACCTGTGAGCTCTGTGACACTCAGACACCCCCAATCCTTCTGTGACCCCGCGGGACCTGAGTCCACGCTTTCCCCGTGAGGTCTTCACCCCAGTTTAGCCTCTGGAGAGTTGTCCCTCCATGGAGCAGACTTTTAAAAGTCCTGATTTTGTGCTCCATTGTTCTGCCGCTTGCCGGGAGCTGGCCCCTCCCCCCGGGGTCTATCTTCCTGTGGCGTTGGATTCACTTCTCCACTGGTCATACCTTTTAGAAAGTGGTCTGTTTTCTGTTTCTAGAATTGTTGTTTTTCTTCTCTTCGATCTCCTGTTGGATTCGTAGGTGTTCACAATGGTTTGATAGGCTATCTAGCTGACCTCCTGCTTCCTGATGTCGTCTCAGCCTGCTACTTCTCTGCCATCTTGACTCCTCCCCTTAAGGGGGATTCTGTAAGAGAAGCAAGACCCCAAGGGACCAGAAATTAACAGACAACCTCCAGAAGCATTCATACCCAAGAGGCAGAGAAGTCAATTAAGTCGATGTCAGACACAATGTCAATGGAGACATTAAAGGGTATACAATGGCACTAATTTCATATCTTTCAATAGTTACTCTCAATGTAAATGGTCTGAATGCTCCCAAAAAAGACAAAGGGTTTCAAATTGGACAAAAAAGCAAGACCCATCCATATGCTACCTACATGAGACTCACTTTGAACCCAAAGACGCCTACAGATTGAAAGTGACGGGATGGGGAACCATATACCATGCTAATTGACCTCAAAAGAAGGCTGAGGTAGCATTCCTTATATCACACAGTTAGATCTTAAACCAAAGACTATAGGAAGAGATATAGAGGGACACTATATCATACTTAAAGGGTCAACCCAAGTACAAGATCTAATATTTGTAAATATCTGTGCCCCCAACATGGTAGAAGCCAATTATATAAACCAATTAATAAGCAAAAGAAAGAACCATACTGATTCTCCTACATTAATTATAGGAAACATCAACACTCCACTCACAGTAATAGACAGGTCATCTAAGCAGAAGATCAAAAAAGAAACAAGAGTTTTGAATGACATATTGGACCAGATGGACATCGTAGATATATACAGAACATTCCATCTTAAAACAACAGAATACTCATTCTTCCTGAGTGCACATGGAATATTCTCCAGAATAGACCACATGCTGGTTCACAAACAAGGTGTCAAGCAATGCCAAAAGACTGAGATTATTCCCTGCATATTTTCAGACCACAATGCTTTGACACTTGAAGTCAACCACAAGAAGAAATTAGGTAGGAACGCAAATACATGGAAGTTAAATAGCACCCTGCTAAAGAATAAATGGGTCAACCAGGAAATTAAAGAACTTAAACAATTCACGGAAACTATGAAAATGAAAACACATCGGTTCAAAACCTTTGAGATACTGCAAAGGAGGTCCTTAGAGGGAAGCACATAGCCATCCAAGCCTCTCTCAAATTTTTAGAAAAATCCCAAATGCACACCCTAACCTTACACTTAAAGGACATGGAGGGGGGAGGGAACTACTGATTAAAGCCTAAAGCAAGGAGGAGAAGAGAAATAATAAAAATTAGAGCAGAAATCAGGAAACAAATCCCAGAAAAACAGTAGAACATATCAACAGAACTAGAAACTAGTTCCGTGAAAGAATTAATAAGATTGATAAACCTCTGGCAAGACTTATGCAAAAGAAAAGATAAAGGATCAAATTAATAAAATTATGAATGAAAGGAGAGAGGTCATGACTAATACCAAAGAAATAGAAACAATTATTAGAAATTATTACCAGCTACTATATGCCAACAAATAAGCAATCTGGAAGAAATGGATGCATTCCTGGAAACCTATAAACTACCAAGACAGGAAGTAATAGACAATCTGAACAGACCAATAACCAGCAAGGAAATTGAAACAGTAATCAAAAACCTCCCCCAAAACAAGAGTCAAGGGCCACATGGCTTTCCAGGGGAATTCTACCAAACATTGAAAGAAGACCTAATACCTATTCCACAAAAGCTCTTTCAAAAAATAGAAATGGAAAGAAAACTCCCAAACTCATTCTATGATCCCAAAACAAGACAAAGACCCATTCAGAAAGAAGACTTATAGACATGGACATTGGGGAGGGTATGTGCTATAGTGAGCACCGTAAATTATGCAAGACTGATGAATCACAGACCTGTACCCCTGAAACAAATACATTGTATGTTAATAAAAATAAAACAGAATACATTTTTTTTAAAGAGACTTATGGACCAATATCCCTGACGAATACGTATGCCAAAATACTCAACAAGATCCTAGCTAATAGGATCCAACAGTACATTAAAAAGATTATTCACCATGACCAGGTGGGATTTATTCCTAGAATGCAAGTGATGTTCAACACTCAGAACTCAATTAAAGTGATAGAGCATATAAAAAAAAAGAACCAAGAACCATATGATCCTTTCAATTGATGCAGAAAAAGTATTTGACAAAATACAACACCTGTTCCTGATTAAAACTCTTCAGACTACAGGGATAGAAGGACCCTACCTCAACATCATAAAAGCCTCCTAAGAAAGGCCCACAGCTACTATCATTCCCAATGGGGAAAAAACAAGAGCTTTCCCTGAAGGTCAGGAACACGACAGAGATGACCACTCTCACCATTTTGCTCAACACAGTACTAGAAGACCTAGCCTCAGCAATCAGACAACAAAAAGATATAGGCATCCATATTGGCAAAGAAGAAGGCAAACTCTCTCGCTTCACAGATGACATGTTACTTTACATGGAAAATCCAAAAAACTCCTGCCCCAAATGGCTAGAACTCATACAGCAATTCAGCATTGTCACAGGATACAAAATCAATACACACAAACAGCTAAAAATATAAATGAAGAAAGAGAAATTAAGTAATTGACTCCATTCACAATAGCACCAAAAACCATAAGATAGTTAGTAATAAACTTAACCAAAGGAGTAAAGGATCTATACTCTAGAAACTATAGAACACTCATGAAAGAAATGGAAGAAGATACAAAGAAATGGAAAAATATTCCATGCTCAGGAATTGGAAGAACAAATATTGTGAAAATGTCTATGTGCCCAGAGAAATCTACACTTTCAATCAAATCCCTATCAAAATACTATGCACATTTTTCACACAGCTGAAACAAATAACCCTTAAATTTTTATGGAACCAGAAAAAAACCTAAATAGCCAGGGGACATGTTGAAAAAGAAAACTAAACCTGGGAGCATCACAATGCCTGACTTCGAACTGTATTACAAGCTGTGATCATCAAGATAGCATGATACTGGCACAAAAACAGACACATAGATCAATGGTATAGAATAGGAAAACCAGGTATGGACCCTCACCTCTATGGTCAACTGATCTTCAACAAATCAGGAAAGAATATCCAATGGAAAAAGACCGTCTCTTCAATAAATGGTTCTGGGAAAATTGACAGCCACATGCAGAAGAATGAAACTGAACCACTATCTTACACCACACAAAAAGATAAATTCAAACTGGATGAAAGACCTCCATGTGAGACAGGAATCTATCAAAATCCTAGAGGAGAACATAGGCAGTAACCTCTTCGACATGGACCACAGCAACTTCTTGCAAGACACGTCTCTAAAGGCAAGGGAAGGGATGTCTGGGTGGCTCAGTTGGTTAAGCATCCGCCTTTGGTTCAGGTCATGACCCCAGGGTCCTGACATCAAGTCCCACATCAGGTTCCTTGCTCAGATGGGAGCCTGCTTCTCCTTCTGACTGCTGCTCTCCATGCTTGTGCTCTCTCTCTCTCTCTGTTTCTCTCTCTGACAAATAAATAAATAGAATCTTTTAAAAAGTTAAAATACAGACAAGGGAAACAAAAGCAAAAATGAAATGTGGGGATTTCATCAAGATAAAAAGCTTCTGGACAGCAAAGGAAACAGTCACCAAAACTAAGAGGCAACCCTCAGAATGGGAGAAGATATTTGCAAATCATATTACAGATTGAGAGCTGGTATCCAACACCAATAAAGAACTTCTCAGGGTGCCTGGGTGGCTCAGTTGGTTAAGCGACTGCCTTCAGCTCAGGTCATGATCCTGTAGTCCCGGGATCGAGTGTCGCATCGGGCTCTCATCTCCATGGGGAGTCTGATTCTCCCTCTGACCTTCTCCCCTCCCATGCTCTCTCTCTCTCTCAAGTAAATAAATAAAATATTTTAAAAAAAGAACTTCACAAATTCAACACCCAAAAAACAAATAATCTCATCAAGAAATGGGCAGAAGACATGAACAGACACTTCTCCAAAGAAGATACACAAATCGCCAACAGACACATGATAAAATGTTGAACATCACTAGCCATCAGGGAAATACAAATCAAAACCATAATGAGATACCATCTTATGCCAGTTAGAATGGCAAAATTAACAAGACAGAAAACAAGAAATTGGCAAGCATATGGAGCAAGGGGAACCCACTTCCAGTGTTGATGGGAATACAAGCTGGTACAGCCACTCTGAAAAACAGTATGGAGTTTCCTCAAGATGTTGAAAAAAGCTACATTAAGACCCAGGAATTGCACTACTAGGTATTTACCCAAAGATACAGTTGTAGAGGAAACAACAGGGCACGTGCACCCCAGTGTTCATAGCAGCAACAACCACAGTAGACAATCTGTGGAAGGAGCTGAGATGTCCTTCAACAGATGAATGGATAAAGAAGATGTGGCTCATATAATCACTGGACTATTATTCAGCCATAGGAAAGGATGAATATCTACTATTTGCATTAACATGGATGGAACTGGAGGGGATTATGCTAAGTGAAATAAGTCAAGCCGAGAAAGACAATGATCACATGGTTTCACTCACACGTGGAACATAAGGAATAAAGCAGAGTACCATAGGGGAAGGGAGGGAAAACTGAATGGGAAGAAATCAGAGATGGAAACAAACCATGAGAGACTCTGAACTCTGGGTAACAAACTGAGGGTTACAGAGGAAAGGGGTTGCAGGGATGGAGAAATTAGATGATGGGTATTAAGTAGGGCCCATGTTGTGATGAGTGTTGTGCGTCATACAAAACTAATGAATCATTGAACACTACATCAAAAATTAATGATGTTACTATATGTTGGGTAATTGAACATAATAATATAAATAAATAAATAAATAATTTTTTTAAAAAGAAAAACCTTATGATTATCTCAATAGATTAAAAAAAAGCATTTAACAAAACACAACATCTTTCCATGGTAAACAGGCTCAACAAATTAGGTGTAGAAGGAATATGTCTCAATGTAATAGAGGCTGTATGTGACAAACCCATGCCTAACATACTCAATGGCAAAAGGTTGGAAGCTTTTCCTCTAAGATCAGAAACAAGAGAAAGATGCCAGCTTCACTACTCTTACAGAACATAGACTGGATATCCTAGCCTCGACAATCTGGCAAAAAAATGAAATTAAATGGCAGTCAAATTCTTTCTGAAAGTATAATCATTTTTGTTTAGAAATGATGCTATCTCATATACAGAAAAATCCTAGACACCACCAAAAAAACTGTTAGAACTTATCAACAAGTTTAGTAAAGTATAAAACAGAAACTCAACATACAGAAATGAGTTGCTTTTCTATATGATAACAACAAAATAGGTGAAAGGATTTTTTTTATCTCATTCACAATAGCATGTAAACCAATAAGATATTAAGGAATAAACTGATCCAAGGAGGCAAGATATCTGTACACTTCGAACTACAAGATATTCATGAAAGAAATGGAAGAATTAAAATATCTAGTGATCATGAATTAAAGGAATTAAAAAGGCTAAAACGTCTGTACTACTTAAAAGCATTACAAATTCAATGAAATGCCTATCAATATTTGATTGGAATTTTTCA
Source organism: Taxidea taxus jeffersonii (assembly GCA_003697995.1). Classification (NCBI taxonomy): domain Eukaryota; kingdom Metazoa; phylum Chordata; class Mammalia; order Carnivora; family Mustelidae; genus Taxidea; species Taxidea taxus. The sequence continues at coordinate 8,758 of RCUC01108991.1, forward strand.
CAGGTAGGGAAAATAACAATCTTAAATCTGTATGGAACTACAAAAGTTCCCTATTGCCAAAGCCACCATGACTGAGAAGTACAAACCAGGAGGCATCCCACATCCTGACTCAAACTACATTATAAAGCTCTAGTGATGAAGACAGTATGGTACTGGCGGAAGAAACAGACACATACAGCAAAGGAACTGACTGAAGATCTCAGGCATAAACCCACCCACATACAGACAACTAACATTTGACAACACAGTCAAGAATGTTCATGGGGAAACACAGTCTTCTTAAAAATTGCTCCTGAAAAAAAAGGGAGGGGGTAAGGCCATGCAGAGAAATGAAATTATAGCACTATATTACACACCGCAAAAATTAACTAGCAGTGGATTGAGATGTAAATAGAAGAGCTGAAGTTGTAAAACTCCTAGAAGACAACACAGGAGAGAGATTGATGGCAATGGACATGTTCACATTTACCAAATGAGGCTGGTCTAGCATCATTCTACCGATAAACTGGCCCACTCTTTGTGATCCAATTTCAACCTTGAGCCTGAATAGGACATCAAAAGCACCAGCAACAAAAGCAAAGCATTAATAAGTGAAACATCAATCCAAAAACTTTCTGCACTACGAAAGAAACAGTCAACAAAATGAAAAGTCAACCTACAGAATGGGAGAAATACTTACACATCTTCTACCTGATAAGGGGTTAATATCCAAATTATATAAGAAACTCATGCAACTCAGTGGCATAAAAAACAATTCCATTTTTTTTCAAAAGAAAACAGGTACTGAATAGATATTTCTCCAAAGACATACAAATGCCAAATAGATACATGAAAGGTATTCCAAATCACTAATCCTCAGGAAATGCAAACCAAAACCACAATCAGATATCACTTACACCTGTTAGAATGGCTGTCATAAAAAAGACAAAAGATAAGAAAAGTTACTGAGGGAACACTCCTGCACGGTTGGTGGGAATGTAAACTGATACAGCCTCCATGGAAAGCAGTAAGGAGGTTCCTCAAAAAATTAACAACGGAACTGCTATTGTATCCAGTAACTAACTTCTAGGTACCCATCCAAAAGAAATGAAATCAGGATATGAAACAGATGCATACCCTCCCATATTCACTGCAGCACTATTCACAATGGCCAAATGTGGAGACAACCTAAGTGTCCACACAGATGAACAGAGAAAGAGGATGTGGCATAAGTATCTAAAGCAATATTATTCATCCAGGAGAAGGAAGGAAATTCTGCCATTTGTGACAACTTGGATGGACCTTGAGGACATTACTGCTAGGTGAAACAAGTCACATTACTGCTATGTGATCCCACAAACCTGTGGGATCCAGAAAAGCTGAACCTGTAGGTACAGAGAGTAGAAATGTGGTTACCAGGGGCTGAGGGGAGGAGAAGTGGGAGATGTTGGGCTAAGGGTACCGACTACCAGTTATCACGGGAAAGTCCTAAGGAGCTAATGCACAGCATGGTCTGTGGTGCATGGAGTTACTATGACTGTATTACAGACTTTAAATGGGCAGAGAGTAGATCTCCATCATTCTCACCACAAAGAGGAAAGGGTAATAATGTGATGAGAGTTTTTTATGTGATCAGAGTTTTTCTCCTGTTAACTCTGCTCTTATAAAATTAATTCCAAAACAACTGGAAGAACCCTGGAGGGGGAGAAGGAAATGTCTCCTTCCCCAAAGCAAGTGTCCAGTCCCTAGGCCATCTCAGGGACCCCATCCCCTGACCCCTCTGAGCAGCAGTCATTCATTCTCTCATTTCTGCATTGACACAGAGACCACCTTCCCAGGAAACCACATTTCCATGCACAATGGATCCAGAGTCTGCAAGACCGGGTCTGAAATATGCTGCAATACCACAAGGAGGAAAGAAGTTCTCATCTGTATTACAAGACAAGCATCTCAAAAGAAGCCACCTGCAAAGGAAAGGGCTCCCAGGGACCAACAACCTGTTCCTCCCTCCTCAGTGAGCCTGGACAGAGCAGAACCATGGCAAAGAGTACTGAAATGCACAGACTCTAAGCGCCATGAGAGTTGGACAGCGGTGGCTGTGCTATGATTTCTGACCCAGTAGTGATGGCAGCACGATGCAGAGGGACTGCTTAGAACCTACACTCTAGGGAGGAGTCAAGATGGCGGAGAAGTAGCAGGCTGAGATGACATCAGGTAATAGGAGATCAGCTAGATAGCCTATCAAACCATTACAAACACCTGCAAATCCAACAGGAGATAGAAGAGAAGAAGAGCAACAATTCTAGAAACAGAAAATCTACCACTTTCTAAAAGGTAGGACCAGCGGAGAAGTGAATCCAACGCGCTGGGAAGATAGACCCCGGGGGGATGGGTGGCTCCCGGCAAGCAGCAGAACAACAGAGCAAAAAATCAGGACTATAAAAGTCGGCTCCACGGAGGGACATCGCTCCAGAGGCTAAACCAGGGTGAAGACCTCGCGGGAACAACGTGGACTCAGGTCCCGTGGGGTCACAGAAGGATCGGGGGTGTCTGAGTGTCACAGAGCTCACAGGTATGAGAGCGGGGAAGCCGGCTGCGGAGACAGAGCTGCGGAGTGAGCTCTCAACTCGGAGTTTCATAGAGCTGTGGTCTGTGACACAGGCTGGTGCTCTGTGCGAGGGGTCCCCACAAGATCCGGGGAGACTCCGACCTGGGAGAGCTCAGGGATCTGCGGGTTTCGGAGACTCCAGGTGGGACTCTGCCAGAGACATAGATGCTCGGTCACAGGCTTGGTGACCTCGGAGAGCACCCAGAGTCCCGGGAGACGGGACTGATTGCTCGCGATTGTCTCCAAGCGCGGCTGGAGGCTGGGGAGACCGGAGTGATTAAGCACTTTTCTCTGAAGGAACAATGAAGACTGGGGCCCCTAGCTCTCGGCTCCTCTGAACCGGAGATTGGGAGGCCACCATTGTCATTCCCGTCCTCCAGAACTCTACAGAAAGCGCGTTCAGGGAACAAAAGCTCCTGAAAGCAAACCTGAGAGGATGACTTAGCCCGGCCCCTGGTAAGGGCGGTGCAACTCCGCCTGGGGCAAAGACACCTGAGAATCACTACAACAGGCCCCTCCCCCAGAAGATCAAAGAAATACAGCCAAGACCAAGTTCACTTAACAAGGAGAACAGCGGATTCTTATCTGGACAAAATGACAAGGCGGAAAAACTCACCACAAAAAATATAACAGGAGGCAGGACCGAAGGCTAGGGACCTAATCAATACAGACATTGGTAATATGTCAGATCT
>RCUC01108994.1:0-29625 GCA_003697995.1 Taxidea taxus jeffersonii
TTTGTAGTAGAGCTTGAAGTCTGGAATTGTGATGCCACCAACTTTGGCTTTCTTTTTCAATATTCCTTTGGCTATTCGAGGTCTTTTCTGGTTCCATATAAATTTTAGGATTATTTGTTCCATTTCTTTGAAAAAATTGGATGGGATTTTGATAGGCATTGCATTAAATGTGTAGATAGCTTTAGGTAGCATAGACATTTTCACAATATTTATTCTTCCAATCCATGAGCATGGAACATTTTTCCATTTCTTTGTGTCTTCCTCAATTTCTTTCATGAGTACTTTATAGTTTTCTGAGTATAGATTCTTTGCCTCTTTGGTGAGGTTTATTCCTAGGTATCTTATGGTTTTGGGTGTAATTGTAAATGGGATTGACTCCTTAATTTCTCTTTCTTCTGTCTTGTTGTTGGTGTAAAGAAATGCAACTGCTTTCTGTGCATTGATTTTATATCCTGACACTTTACTGAATTCCTGTACAAGCTCTAGCAGTTTTGGAGTGGGGCCTTTTGGGTTTTCCACATATAGTATCATATCATCTGCATAGACTGATAGTTTGACTTCTTCTTTGCCGATTTGGATGCCTTTAATTTCTTTTTGTTGTCTGATTGCTGAGGCTAGGACTTCTAGTACTATGTTGAATAGCAGTGGTGATAGCGGACATCCCTGCCGTGTTCCTGACCTTAACGGAAAAGCTCTCAGTTTTTCTCCATTGAGAATGATACTTGCAGTGGGTTTTTCATAGATGGCTTTGATAATATTGAGGGATGTGTCTTTTATTCCTACACTTTGAAGAGTTTTGATTAGGAAGGGATGTTGCACTTTGTCAAATGCTTTTTCAGCATCTATTGAGAGTATCATATGATTCTTGTTCTTTCTTTTGTTAATGTATCATATCACATTGATTGATTTGCGGATGTTGAACCAATCTTGCTGCCGTGGAATAAATCCCACTTGGTCGTGGTGAGTAATCCTCTTAATGTACTGTTGGATCCTATTGGCTAGTATTTTGGTGAGAATTTTCGCACCAATGATGTGTTCATCAAGGATATTGCTCTGTAATTCTCTTTTTTGATGGGATCCTTGTCTGGTTTGGGGATCAAGATGATGCTGGCCTCATAAAGTGAGTTTGGAAGTTTTCCTTCCATTTCTATTTTTGGAACAGTTTCAGGAGAATAGGAATTAATTCTTCTTTAAGTTTTTGGTAGAATTCCCCTGGGAAGCCATCTGGCCCTGGGCTTTTGTTTGTTTGGAGATTTTTGATGACTGTTTCAATCTCCTTACTGATTATGGGCCTATTCAGGTTTTCTATTTCTTCCTGGTTCAGTTTTGGCAGTTTATATGTCTCTAGGAAAGCATCCATTTCTTCCAGATTGTCAAATTTGTTGGCATAGAGTTGCTCATAATATGTTCTTATGATTGTTTGTATTTCTTTGGTGTTGGTTGTGATCTCTCCTCTTTCATTCCTGATTTTATTAATTTGGGTCCTTTCTCTTTTCTTTTTGATAAGTCTGGCCAGGGGTTTATCAATCTTATTAATTCTTTCAAAGAATCAGCTCCTAGTTTCATTGATTTGTTCTATTTTTTTGTTTGTTTGTTTCTATTTCATTGATTTCTGCTTTGATCTTTATTATTTCTCTTCTCCTGCTGGGTTTAGGCTTTCTTTGTTGTTCTTTCTCGAGCTCCTGTAGGTGTAGGGTTAGGTTGTGTATTTGAGACTTTTCCTGTTTCTTGAGAAAGGTTTGTATCGCTATATATTTTCCTCTCAGGACTGCCTTTGCTGTGTCCCACAGATTTTGGACCGTTGTGTTTTCATTATCATTTGTTTCCATCATTTTTTTCAATTCTTCTTTAATTTCCTGGATGACCCATTCATTCTTTAGAAGGATGCTGTTGAGTCTCCATGTATTTGTGCTCTTTCCAAATTTCCTCTTGTGATTGAGTTCTAGCTTCAGGGCATTGTGGTCTGAAAATATGCAGGGAATGATTCCAATCTTTTGATACCGGTCGAGACTTGATTTATGACCCAGGATGTGATCTATTCTGGAGAATGTTCCATGGGCACTAGAGAAGAATGTGTATTCTGTTGCTTTGGGATGGAATGTTCTGAATATATCTGTGATGTCCATCTGCTCCAGTGTGTGTCATTTAAGACCTTTATTTCCTTGTTGATCTTTTGTTTGGATGATCTGTCCATTTCAGTGAGGGGTGTGTTAAAGTCTCCAACTATTATTGTATTCTTGTCAATGTGTTTTTTTGATTTTGTTATTAATTGGTTTATATAGTTGGCTGCTCCCATGTTAGGGGCATAGATATTTAAAATTGTTAGATCTTCTTATTGGACAGACCCTTTGAGTATGATGTAGTGTCCTTCCTCATCTCTTATTATAGTCTTTGGCTTAAAATCTAATTGATCTGATATAAGGATTGCGACCCCAGCTTTCTTCTGATGTGCTTTAGCATGGTAAATTGTTTTCCACCCCCTCACTTTCAATCTGGAGGTGTCTTCAGGTCTGAAATGAGTTTCTTGTAGGCAGCACATTGATGGTTTTTTTTTTTTTTTATCCATTCTGAAACCCTGTGTCTTTTGATTGGGGCATTTAGCCCATTTACATTCAGGGTAACTATTGAGAGATATGAATTTAGTGCCATTGTATTGCCTGTATGGTGATTGTTACTGTATATTGTCTCTGTTCCTTTCTGATAATACTTTTAGGTCTCTCTTTGCTTAGAGGACCCCTTTCAATATTTCCTGTAGAAATGGTTTGGTGTTCACAAATTCTTTCAGTTTTTGTTTGTCCTGGAAGCTTTTTATCTCTCCATCTATTTTCAATGATAACCTAGCTGGATAAAGTATTCTTGGCTGCATGTTTTTCTCATTTAGTGCTCTGAATATGTCATGCCAGTTCTTTCTGGCCTGCCAGGTGTCTGTGGATAAGTCTGCTGCCAATCTAATATTTTTACCATTGTATGTTTCAGACTTCTTGTCCCGTGCTGCTTTCAGGATTTTCTCTTTGTCTAAGACTTGTAAATTTTACTATTAGATGGCGCAGTGTGGACCAATTCCTATTGATTTTGAGGGGTGTTCTCTGCACCTCCTGGATTTTGATGCTTGTTCCCCTTGCTATATTAGGGAAATTCTCTACAATAATCCTCTCCAGTATACCTTATGCTCCTCTCTCTCTTTCTTCTTCTTCTGGAATCCCAATTATTCTAATGTTGTTTCGTCTTATGGTATCACTTATCTCTCGAATTTTCCCCTTGTGATCCAGTAGTTTCTTGTCTCTCTTTTGCTCAGCTTCTTTATTCTCTGTCATTTGGTCTTCTATATCACTAATTCTTTCTTCTGTCTCATTTGTCCTAGCAGTAAGAGCCTCCATTTTTTATTGCACCTCATTAATAGCTTTTTTTATTTCAACTTGATTAGACCTTAGTTCTTTTATTTCTCCAGAAAGGGCTTTTATTTCTCCTGACAGGGTTTCTCTAATATCTTCCATGCCTTTTTCAAGCCTGGCTAGAACCTTGAGAATCGTCATCCTGAATTCCAGATCTGACCTATTACCAATGTCTGTAATTGATTAGGTCCCTAGCTTTCGGTCCTGCCTCCTGTTCTTTTTTTTGTGGTGAGTTTTTCCGCCTTGTCATTTTGTCCAGATAAGAATCCGCTGTTCTCCTTGTTAAGTGAACTTGGTCTTGGCTGGATTTCTTTGATCTTCTGGGGGAGGGGCCTGTTGTCTATCCCTATACTTTGAAGCATTTTAATCAGGAACGAATGCTCGATTTTGTCAAATGATTTTTTTTCATCAATTGAGAGGACCATGTGGTTCTTCTCTCTTCCCTTATTGATTTGTTCTATCACATTGATTTGTGAATGTTGAACCAGCCATGCATCCCATGGATAAATCTCACCTAGTGATGGTGGATAATCTTTTTAATGTGCTGTTGGATCCTTTTAGCTAGGATCTTGTTGAGAATTTTAGCACCCATATTTATCAGGGATATTGGTCTGAAATTCTCCCTTTTGGTGGGGTATTTGCCTGGTTTGGGGATCAACGTAATGTTGGCTCCATAAAAAGAGTCTGGAAGTTTTCCTTCTGCTTCAATTTTTTGAAACATCTTCAGGAGAAAAGGTATTATTTCTTCTTTGAAAGTTTGGTAGAATTCCCCAGGGAATCCATCACGTCCTGCACCCTTTTTTGGGGGGAAGTTTTTGATTACTCCTTCAATCTTGTTACTAGATATTCGTATATTCAGGTTATCAATTTCTTCCTGATTCAGTTTTGGAGGTTTATAGTTTTCCAGGAATGCATCCATTTCATCTAGGCTGCTTAACTTATTGGCATATAACTGTTAGAAACAATCATCAGAATTTATTATTATTTCCTTGGTGTTAGTTGTGATCTCTCCCTTTTCATTCATGATTTTATTAAATTAGGGCTTCTCTCTTTTCTTCTGGATTAGTTTGGCCAATGGTTTATCAGTCTTATTGATTCTTTCAAAAAACCAGCTTCTAGTTTCATTGATGCATTCTACTGTATCTCTAGTTTCTATCTCATTGATCTCTGCTCTAATCTTGATTATTTCCCTCCATGTGTGTTGGGTTGGCTTAATTTGTTGTTGATTCTCCAGTTCTTTAAGGCATAAAGACAGCTGGTATATTCTGGATTTTTCAGTTTTTTTGAGGGAGGCTTGGATGGCTATGTATTTCCCCCTTAGGGCTGCCTTTGCTGTATCCCATAGCTTGTGGGTCAAAGTGTCTTCATTCTCATGGGTTTCCATGAATTGTTTAAGATCTTCTTTGATTTCCTGGTTGTTCCAAGCATTCTTAAACAATGTGGTCTTTAACTTCCAGGTGTTTGAATTCTTTCCAAACTTTTCCTCGTAGTTGAGCTCCAATTTCAAAGCATTGTGATCTGAATATGCAGTGAATAATCTCAATCTTTTGGTATTGGTGGAGCCCTGATTTGTGACCCAGTATGTGGTCTATTCTGGAGAAGGTCCCATGTGCACTCGAGAAGAATGAGTAATCTGTTGTTTTAGGGTGGAATGTTCTGTACATATCTATGAGGTCCATCTGGTTCAATGTGTCATTCAATGCTCTTGTTTCTTTAATGATTTTCTGCTTGGATGATCTATTAGTGAGAGTGGCATGTTAAGATCCCCTACTATTAATGTGTTCATATCAATATGAGTCTTCATCTTGTTTAACTGTTGTCTCATGTAGTTGGCTGCTCCCATTATTGGGACATAAATATTTACAATTGTTAGATCTTCTTGGTGGGTAGAACCTTTAACAATGATGTAGTGTCCTTCTGTATCTCTGAATACAGTCTTTAGTTTAAAATCTAATTTATCTGATATGAGAATTGCTACCCTAGCCTTATTTTGAGGCCCATTGTCATGAAAGTTGTTTCTCCATCCCTTCACTTTCAGTCTAGATATATCCTTAGGTTTAAGATGGGTTTCTTGTAGACAACATATGGATGGGTTCTGTCAGCATATCCAATCTGCAACCCTGTGTGGTTTTATGGGATCATTTAGGGAGTTCACCTTGAGAGTGATTATTGAGAGATACATTTTTATTGACATCATGTTGTCTGTGAATTCTTTGTTTCTATAGACTGTCTCCATGTATTTCTGTTCAATGGTATTCTTGGTTTTTTTCCTCTTCTATAGAACCCCCCATTAATATTTCTTACAGTGCTGGCTTGGTGGTCACATACTCTTTTAAACCTTGCTGGTCTTGAAAGCTCTTTATCTCTCCATCCATTTGAGTGTCAGTCTTGCTGGATAAAGTATTCTTGGCTGCATGTTCTTCTCATTTAGTGTCCTAGCTGGCCCTTTCTGGCTTGCCAGGTTTCTGTGGACTGGTCTGATGTTATTCTGATGGGCCTTCTTCTGTACATAAGGAATCTTTACCCTCTAGCTGTTTTCAAGGGCTCGTGTCTAAAATTATGATACATAGTTTTCACAATCAGGTGTCTCGAGGTCTTTCTAGGTTCTATGAACTTGGGGGTAGCCCTTTCTGCCTCTAGTACATGAACACTGATTCCATTTCCCAGACTGGGAAAATTTTCATGGAGAATTTGTTCAACTATATCCTCTAGTCTTCTTTCTTTCTTCTCCCTCTCAGGTATTCCAATAATTTTGACATGGGAATGTTTCATGTTATTATTTATTTCCCTATTTCTGTTTTCATGTGTTCTAAGCTGTTTGTTCCAGTCCTCCACCTGGTCCTTTTTCTATCAGTTTGTCCTCCAGATCACTAATTCTGTCTTCTGCCTCAGTTCCTCTAGCTGCTAGAGAATTTAGATTAGATTGGAACTCATTGAGAACATTGTTACCATCATCCCTGGTGGTTTCACTTCTGCCCTAATCAATTCTATTTTGTCATTAATGGTTTTCTCCAACCTAGCCATTGCCTGGATAATTGTTAGCCTGAATTCCCTTTCTGGCATACTGTTTATGTCCATATCCAATAGCTCTGATGGAGAGGGCACAGTCTCTCTATATTTCCTCTGTTGGGTATTCTTCCTCCTAGTCATTTTGGTGAGAGATGGCTGAGGGGATATGTAGCTGACTGTATCAACCATGATCCAGGCAAAGTGCACCCTGGAACACTTCTAAGCAATCAGTAGTCCCCACCAAAAAGAGAGAAAAAAGGAAAAAAGAGAAAGAGAGAGACAGGAAAAAAAAAAGAGAGAGAGAGATTAGACCCAGCCCTAAAGGGCACCAAAGTGAGATTTATAAAGTTACAAACAAAAAGAGTGACAAAATAAATGACAGGAAAAAAGAATCCAGGCAAAATGAACCCCAAGTATAAGATTTATATACTACCAGAATAAAAACAATTGCACAGAAACACAGAGAGAAAAAAAGATGGGACAGTGGTTATAAATTCTCAGTGTGGGTGAGGAAGGTTATTTAGATTCTTCCTGGGTGTATCTTCATGACTTTGTTGAAGGAGTCACTTTCCGGAGATAAAGGGGGATTAAAACTGGTGTATATATATGGGTAGTATTGATTGTGGAAAGAGGATTACCTTGAAGCTTGTCTCTATATGAATATTAAAAAAAAAATAGAAAAGAAAAAAAAAAAAAAAACACCCCACATGGATATGTATCAAAGAAGTTCAAGTTAAAAGGTTATTATGGAATTTATTGTACTTAACCTCTCATTGTGATGGTAGATAGGTTAAAAATAATGAAAAATTAAAAAGAATGAGAATAGTGGGAATGAATCAAAAGTAAAGTTGTCTCTATGAAGTATACAGGTTTTAGGGCAATACCGGGAGCTTAATATCTTCTTTTCCCCTGATATTTGGGTCTTACATTTTTGGGGGATCCTGTGGTAGTTGCCCCCCCTTTTTTTGGCTGGCTTTCTGGGGTAGGGTCCTGCCACGTGTTTTTTCAGGCAGTCTTGCTAGAGTTGAGTCCTCCTGCCCCCTATCAAGGGGCTGGGCTTGAGGAAACCGGTTTTTCAGGCTTTTGTTCTCTGGAGTTTTTTTTTTTTCCCTACCCTTGTTGGCTTTTGGTGATTCTTCAGAGGTTTAGAGGAAAGCAAACTGCACCCAGACCTCTGTCTCAGAGCGAAGCCTCAGTCTATTCCCCTCTGGGTGTTCCAGAGTACATAAACTCCCCCTCTGCCACCTCTCACCAACAGAGCACATCCCCAGCCAGTCTCAGGGCTTGCAGGAGCTCCCACTTGTACACCGGGGCTTCTAAAACTGGGAGCCATATTAGTCCAGAGAGCTGGTTTCCAGTGGCTGCCTTTGCTACAGCTGTCTGAGCAGGTCCAGACTGCTGGAGAGATCCCAAGCAGAGATAGTGTGCTGAGATTTTCCTGTCCACAGGGGCTGGGAGTGTCAGACTCTCACCAGTCATAGAGAGCACCGGCTAGTGCCCCCACGGACCTATCTAAGGGGAGGGTGTGGAGCATGACTCAGACCCTAGTCATGCAGAGTGTGTGCAGAATGCAGAAGGCTGTGGTTCTAGAGAGCGCTGGCTGGCATCCACACCAGATGCTCTCCTGGGCAGTGGTGGCTCAGGGACCATGGCCTGGATGCTTAGCCACACTCTCTGGCAGGGCGCCAGCCATGGCCGTCCTGGGTCTGTGGGCTTATGCCCATGCCCCTAACTGCCTGATTCCACCAGTTTCCCCTTAAGATCTTTTGCTCATTTTGAATGCTTTTAACCAGATTCCAGGTTAATGCTGGTTCCCAATCACAGGGCACTCTTGTATTGGGGTATTACTTTCCAGTGGGTTGCTTCTGGTGGCTCCCTCCCCCTTTTGTTTAGCTTCTGATATCAGTTCCCCTCCACTTTACCTGTCCACTAGCGTCTTCTGCCCCCATAGAGATCCAGAAGTGTATAATCCTACATCTCAGGCTGATTTCATGTGTGTTCAGGGTGATCTGGTAGATAATCTGCTCACTTCAGGGGACCAGTTGAAACAGCATCTCCTACTTCTCCTCCATCTTGCCCCCGAAGCCTTATTGCTTTTTTAAGATTTTATTCACTTATTTGAGAAAGAGAAAGCGAAAGAGAGAGAGAAAGAGAGCCCAAGCCAGAAGGAGAGGCAGAGGGGAAAGCAGCCTCCCTGCTGAGCAAGGAGCCCAATGTGGGGATTGATCCCAGAACCCTGAGATCATGACCTGAGTTGAAGGCAGATGCTTAACTGACTGAGCCACCTACTCATCCCCCTCATTACTTCCTTAAATTAAAAAAATTTTTTTTTGTAATCTTGAGATCAAGAGTCACTACTCTTCTGACTGAGCCAGCTTGGTGCTCCCTGGAATGCTTATTACTTATAGAGTCTAATTTCTTTTGGATAATCTGTTTATCTTTCTATGTCTTTTTGGGGTATTTCTCTTTGTTATCTGTGTTCACCATGATGTCTCTGGCATGGACCTTTTCTTGTTGTCTTGCACGTATCTTAGATTTTCCTATCTAAAGATATATGTCTATCTTCAGCTCTTTGGAAATCTTTTTGTTGTTGCTGCTGCTATTTGTAATATTTTGATATTCATTCATTCTTCCTGACACCCCATATAACTACTATTGGCTACACAGTGCAGCTTCTGAGTGTCCCTTCTGAGTTCCTTAACTGTCTTTTCATATTTCCCATATCTCTGTCTAGTCTGGGAGAATATTTCTGCTTGATGTGTCATATTACTAAATCACTTTTCATTTCTCTCTATGTGCACTATTCTGTGGAGGTTAGCTAACGAAGAGCTTTTGTTTTAAATTCAAAGTTCGATTTTGTGCTTTCTGGAATTTCAGATTGTCTTCCTACTTATGGAAGCACCATTCTCTCACATCTCTTAATTTGCTTATTCAGTTTCCTGTTTTGACTCAGTTCCCTCAGATTTTTGTGCTTCCATTTGCTGGGTTTGATGGTCTCGTTCATGATTTTGGTTTGCCTTTAGTGAACAGTGATTCTTGTTTGGTTGAACATTGTTTTATTTTAGCTCTCCTCTTACTCTGTGAATGCTGTTCTTTAGAGCAGGAGACCTCTGGTGATTGGGGGAGGGAGGGTCAAAATGGGTTGCCTGGAAGTATGTGCCAGTAACTGGGTTTATGGTCTGGGGGCTCTGTGTCCATTGTTCGATAGACACTCTGGGCACTGCCTTGTGTTTATAACCCCAACACACACACTCACTACTTATGCTTAGAGTTAGAGCCAGGTAGCTAGGTGTCTCATTGTTGGAAGTCAAGGGAAGAAGCCAACCCTCCTTGAAGTTCCTGCTCTGCTTGCTTGCTTGCTTGCTTTCTCTCTTCATTTCTTTTCATTTCTTTTTCAAGTGTACCCCACACCAGTGTGGAGCCCAGCATGGGGCCTGAACTCATGACCCTCAGACCAAGACCTAAGTTGAGATCGTGTCAGATGGTTAACCAACTGAGTGACCCAGGTGCCCTGCTGCTCTGCTTTCTGAACCAAATACCCTTCCAGTTGTCCCAGATCACTTCTCCTCCCATCACCCACAGGGCCCCCTCTGCTTTGTGCAGTAGACCTTTCCTGTTTTCACTTTTGGCCTTGGGTTCTTCTACCAACCTAAATACTCTGATTTGCATTGCTTAGGGATACTCTCATAATCTATGTTAAACTGTGGATACCTCTTCTTATTTTCCAACACTCTTGTCCATTTTAAAAACTATCTCTTTAGTGCTAGAATCAATCCTATGATCGTAGATTGGATGCAAAGATATCAATATGAACTCCTGTTTATTTTAATATGTATGCAGATAGATACAACAATAAATATGGGTATGTGTGGATACATAGGTTATCATACATACATACATTTCCTAGCTTCATTCACTAGAAGCAGTACCTAGTGGCAACTAGCTCATCTTCTGCCCACATCTTGGTTTCTGATACCATTCTTCAGTAAAAGGAGCCAATCTTGGGAAAATGGCTCATTCTATAATGGAGGTGGGAGAGAGTAAATACAAGATGTGCCTAAGGTATCTGATAGTGCCAGAATGTAAGGAAGTACTTAATGGCATGTGGGTGCATATCAGAAAGAAGCATAAACCAATCTGAATGAGCTTCCAGTGCCCACAGCTGGAATAATGTTAGCAACAACAAATAGTTTTATTACCTCAAGAATAAAATACATACCCATGAGTCTAATCATACCATGTAAGTAAATTATTAAGTCAATAAATAAATGGGGAGATGTGACAACTCTCTATTAGAGAGACATTTAAAGTTAATAAGTGTAGAAAGGAGACAAGATGGCGGAGAAGTAGGAGGAGGCGCCATTTCAACCTGTCCCCTAAAGTGAACTGATTACCTACCAAAGAACTCTGATCACCGATGAAATCAGCCTGAGATTAGAATTATACACTTCTGGATCTCTACAGATGCAGAAGACGCCAGTGGGCAGTGTTCCAGGGTACACCTTACCTGCACCATGGTTGATACATTCAGCTACACATCCATTCAGCCATCTCTCACCAAAATGACTAGGGGGAGGAATGCCCAACAGAAGAAAAATGAAGAGACTGTGCCCTCTCCATCAGGACTATTGGATATGGACATAGGCAGTATGTCGGAAAGGGAATTCAGGCTAACACTTATCCAGGCAATAGCTAGGTTGGAGAAAACCATTAATGACAAAATGGAATTGATTAGGGCAGAAGTGAAACCACCAGGGATGATGTTAACAATGCTTTCAATGAGTTCCCATCTAATCTAAATTCTCTAGCAGCTAGGGGAACTGAGGCAGAAGACAGAATTAATGATCTGGAGGACAAACTGATAGAGAAAAAAGATCAGGAGGAAGCCTGGAACAAACAACTTAGAAGCCATGAAAACAGAATTAGGGAAATAAGTGACGCCATCAAGTGTTACAGCATCAGAATTACTGGAATCCCTGAGGGGGAGGAGAAAGAAAGAAGACTAGAAGATATAGTTGAACAAATTCTCCATGAAAATTTTCCCAGTCTGGTGAAGGGAACCAGCATTTGTTTACTAGAGGGAGAAAGGTCTGCCCGCAAGATCACAGAATCCAGAAAGACCTCAAGACACCTGATTATGAAAATGATGAATCATAATTTTAGACAGGAGATCTTGAAACCAGCTAGGGGGAAGAGATTCCTTATGTACAGAGGAAAGCCCATCAGAATAACATCAGACCAGCCCACAGAAACCTGGCAAGCCAGAAAGGGCTGGCAAGACATATTCAGGGCATGAAATGAGAAGAACATGCAATGAAAAATACTTTATCCAGCAAGACTGACATTCAAAATGGATGGAGAGATAAAGAGCTTCCAAGACCAGCAAGGTTTAAAAGAGTATGTGACCACCAAGCTGACACTGCAGGAAATACTAAGCGGGGTTCTATAAAAAAGGAAAAATCCTAAGAATATTACTGAACAGAAATATATGGAGACATCTATAGAAACAAAGACTTCACAGGTAACACGATCTCAATAAAAACGTATCTTTCAATAATCACTCTCAACGTGTATGGCCTAAATGCGCCCATAAAATGACACAGGGTTGTAGACTGGATAAAACAACAGGACCCATCCATATGTTGTCTACAAGAGACCCATTTTGAACCTAAGGATACACCCAGACTGAAAGTGAAGAGGTGGAGAAGAATCTTTCATGCCGTTGCACCTCAAAAGAAGGCTGGGATAGCGATTCTCATATCAGATAAATTAGATTTTAAACTAAAGACTGTAGTCAGAGATACAGAAGGACACTACATCATTCTTAAAGGACTATCCACCAAGAAGAGCTAACAATTGTAAATATTTATACCCCCAATATGGGGGCAGCCAACTATATAAGATAGCTGTTAATCAAAATAAAGACTCATGTTGATATGAGTATATTAAAAGTAAGGGATCTTAACAGGCCACTCTCAGTATTAGACAGATCATCCTAGCAAAAAATTAATAAAGAAACAAGAGCATTGAATGACACATTGGACCAGATGGACCTCAAAGATATATACAGAACAGTCCATCCTAAGACAACAGAATACTCATTCTTCTCAAGAGTGCACATGGAACCTTCTCCAGAAGAGACCACATACTGGGTCACGATTCAGGGCTCCACCAATACCAAAGATTGAGATTATTCCCTGCATATTCTCGATCACAATGCTTTGAAACTGGAGCTCAACCACAAGGAAAAGTTTGGAAGGAATTCAAACACCTAGAAGCTAAAGGCCACTTTGCTTGAGAATGCTTGAAACAACCAGGAAATCAAAGAAGAACTTAAACAATTCATGGAAACCCATGAGAATGAAGACACTTTGGTCCAAAACCTATGGGACACAGCAATGGCAGGCCTAAGGGGGGAATACATAGCCATCCAAGCCTCCCTCAAAAAAACCTGAAAAATCCAGAATGCACCAGCTGTCTTTAAACCTCAAAGAACTGGAGAATCAACAACAAATTAATCCAACCCCACACACAAGGAGGGAAATAATCAAGATTAGAGCAGAGATCAGTGAGATAGAAACTAGAGATACAGTAGAATGCATCAATGAAACTAGAAGCTGGTTTTTTTGAAAGAATCAATAAGATCGATAAACCATTGGCCAAACTAATCCAGAAGAAAAGAGACAAGCCCCAATTTAATAAAATTATGAATGAAAAGGGAGAGATCACAACTAACACCAAGGAAATACAATCATCAGAAATTATTATTAACAGTTATATGCCAATAAGTTAAGCAACCTAGATGAAATGGATGCATTCCTGGAAAACTATAAACCTCCAAAACTGAATCAGGAAGAAATTGACAACCTGTATAGACCAAAATCGGGTAATGAGATTGAAGGAGTAATCAAAAACCTCCCCCCAAAAAAGGGCCCAGGACCTGATGGATTCCCTGGGGAATTCTACCAAACTTTCAAAGAAGAAATAATACCTTTTCTCCTGAAGATGTTTCAAAAAAAAAAAAAATGAAGCAGAAGGAAAACTTCCAGACTCTTTTTATGGAGCCAGCCTTATCTTGATCCCCAAACCAGGCAAGGACCCCACCAAAAAGAATTTCAGACCAATATCCTTGATGAATATGGATGCTACGATTCTCAAAAAGATCCTAGCAAATAGGATCCACAGCACGTTAAAAAGATTATCCACCATGACCAGGTGGGATTCATCCCTGGGTTGCAAGGATGGTTCAGCATTCACAAATCAGTGTGATAGAACAAATCAATAAGAGAAGAGAGAAGAACCACATGGTCCTCTCAATTGATGCAGAAAAAGCATTTGACAAAATCGAGCATTCGTTCCTGATTAAAATGCTTCAAAGTCTAGGGATAGAGGGAACATTCCTCAACTTCATTAAATCTATGAAAAACCCACAGCAAATATCATCCCCAATGGGAAAAAGCTGACAGCCTTCCCACTGAGATCAGAAACCATACAAGGATGCCCACTTTCACCACTGTTGTTCAACATAGTATTAGAGGTCCTAGCAACAGCAATCAGAGAAAAAAGAGAAATAAAAGGTACCCAAATTGGCAATGAAGAAGTCAAACTCTCTCTCTTTGCAGATGACATGATACTTTATATGGAAAACCCAAAAGATTCCACCCCCAAACTACTAGAACTCATTCAGCAATTCAGTAATGTGGCAGGATACGAAGTCAATGTACAGAAATCAGTTGTTTTCTTATACACTAACAATGAAAATACAGATAGGGAAATAAGAGAATCAATTCCATTTACTATAGCACCAAGAACCATAAGATACCTGGGAATAAACCTAACCAAACAGGTAAAGGATCTGTACTTGAGGAACTACAGAACACTCATGGAAGAAATTGAAGAAAACAGAAAAAGATGGAAGACCATTCTATGCTCATTGATCAGAAGAATAAGCATTGTTAAAATGTCTATACTGCGTTGAGCAATCTATACTTTCAATGCCCTTCTGATCAAAATTCCACTGGTATTTTTCGAAGAGCTGGATCAAACAATCCTAAAATGTGTATGGAATCAGAAGAGACCCCATATTGCTGATGAAATGTTGAAAAAAAAAAAAACAACACAGGGGACATCATGTTGCCTGATTTCACGCTTTACTACAAAGCTCTGATCACCAAGACAGCATGGTACTGGCATAAGAACAGACAGAGACCAGTGGAACAGTGAGAGCCCAGATATAGACCCTTGACTCTATGGTCAAATTATCTTCGACAAAGCAGGAAAAAAATATACAGAGGGAAAAAGACGGTTTCTTTGTTTTCTCTCCACTTGGTGGCTTTTGGCGGTTTTTGGACGTTTAGAAGAAAGCAAACTGCACCCAGACCTCCCTCTCAGAGAGAAGCCTCAGACTGGAAGAGATTATGCTGAGTGAAATAAGTCAAGTTGAGAGAGTCAATTATCATATGGTTTCACTTATTTGTGGAGCATTAGAAATAACACGGGGGACATGGAGATATGGAGAGGAGAAGGGAGTTGAGGGAAATTGGAGGGGGAGATGAACCATGAGAGACTGTGGACTCTGAAAAACAATCTGAGGGTTTTGGAGGGACAGGGGGTAGGAGGTTGGGTGAGACTGGTGGTTGGTATTATGGAGGGCACGTATTGCATGGAGCACTGGGTGTGGTGTATAAACAATTAATTCTGGTACACTGAAAATTTTTTTTAATTAAAAATTTTTAAAAATATATAATAAAAAAGACAGTCTCTTCAATAAATGGTGCTGGGTAAATTGGACAGCTATTCGTAGAAGAATGATACTTGACCATTCTCTTACACCATACACAAAGATAAACTCGAAATGGATAAAGACCTCAATGTGATGCAGGCATCCATCAGAATCCTAGAGGAGAACATAGGCAGTAACCTCTTTGACATCGGCCACAGCAACTTCTTTCAAGATATGTCTCCAAAAGCAAAGGAAACAAAAACAAAAATGAACTTTTGGGACTTCATCAAGATCAAAAGCTTCTGCACAGCAAAGGAAACAGTCAACAAAACAAAGAGGCAACCCAAGGAATGGGAGAAGATATTCACAAATGCTACTATGGACAAAGGACTGATATCCAAGATCAATAAAGAACTCCTCAACAGATAATCATGTCAAAAAATGGGCAGAAGGCATGAACAGACACTTCTCCAATGAAGACATACAAATGGCTAACAGACACATGAAGAAATTTTCATCATCACTAGCCATCAGGGAGATTCAAATCAAAACTACATTGAAATACCACCCTACACCACTTAGAATGGCCAACATTAACAAGACCATAAACAACATGTGTTGGAGGGGATGTGGAGAAAGGGGAACACTCTTACACTGTTGGTGGGAATGCAGGGTGGTGCAGCCACTTTGAAAAACAGTGTGGAGATTCCTTAAGAAATTAAAACTAGAGCTTCCCTATGACCCTGCAATTGCACTACTGGGTATTTACCCCAAAGATACAGATGTAGTGAAAAGAAGGGCCATCTCTACCCCAGTGTTCATAGCAGCAATGGCCGCAGTCGCCAAACTGTTGAAAGAACCAAGATGCCCTTCAGCGGATGAATGGATAAGGAAGATGTGGTTCATATACAGTATGGAGTATTATACCTCCATCAGAAAGGATGAATACCCAAATTTTGTATCAACATGGATGGGACTGGAAGAGATTATGCTGAGTGAAATAAGTGAAGCAGAGAGAGCCAATTATCATATGGTTTCACTTATTTGTGGAGCATAAGAAGTAACAAGGAGGACATTGGGAGATGTAGAGGAGAAGAGAGTTGGGAGAAATTGGAGGGAGAAATGAACCACGAGAGACTATGGACTCTGGAAAACAATCTGAGGGTTGAAGGGGCAGGGGGTGGGAGTTTGGGTGAGCCTGGTGGTGGGTATTATGGTGGGCATGTATTGCATGGAGCACTGGGTGTGGTGCATAAACAATGAATTCTGGTACACTAAAAATAAATTTTAAAAAATGAATTTTTTTTAAATTTAAAAATTAAAAAAATTAAACAGAAATGCTTACACACTCTCCAAAATCCTGTTTACTTCACATCGCATCTCTTCTCACAACTTCCTTCCCTGTGGTGCTCTTCCTCCCTCATTTCTATGAGGTTTGCAAGCTCTCCAGGCCTCCTTTCCTTCTCCAGCACCTCTTGGCATCACTCCCTTTCCTGTTCAGCCTCAGCTTGGAACGCTTGGAAATATAACATCTTGAGGAAGGAATGCTTTTCTAATTCATACTCAGGGGTCTTGGGCCAGTATCACCCCTTATCTGGTGAGTACCAGGGTTTGAATTTGCTGATTGCTAGGGCAGAGCAAACAGGTTCATTGAATCTAGTGTAGTGGGGACCAGAGAGGCGAAACAAGCCTGTTGGCCTTATGTGTTTGGCACATGGCAGGCTCTGTGATTGTGTTCTGCTCCACCTTAGTAGCTTGTCCCTGTGCATACCCCTAAGGTGGGTATTAGTCTACCTTTATGAAGGAAGAGTCACCTGGGACGCCATGATGGTTTCATGCTGTGTCTGAGGTGTCCATCATGCTGAAAACAAAAGAATCCTTTTATTTGTTCATGAAAAGTAATTCCATTTTTCCCCTTGGAGTTCAGAAACTTAATGAACTCAGTACAAAGGAGCTAGGAAAATACATTTATCTTGAATTTTACTGGCAAGTGCTGTGAAGTTAGGAGCTGACTACCATTTTAAAAGGAGAAACTCATTTCGGATCTTGTTTGTTATCCTATGTGAAGGACTTAAGCATTTCTTAAACAGGATGATTTACAGAGGTCATGTTGGGTGGTTAGTGGTCATCTGAGATGTAACTTGCTGGAGGGGAGAGAAGGGAATTGTAAGTGTTGGGGACAATGTGGCTGAAGACCTAGCTGAGGGCACAGTCCAGCTTCCCAGAAGAGTCCTTCCCATGCTGCCTATGGATGAGCTTGAGTCAGGTGGCCCTGAAATTGTTGGTGACACTTAACTCTGTGTGCTTGCATACTTGAGCATGGGAGAGGTGGTCTATGACACCATCTTACTCTCAAAGGGAGCTCGGGTCCTTATCTTTCCCACCCTCAATTAATTTTGAAAGCTGGGCAGAATAATTTGTTCTAACATCAATGAAATTAATTTGCTGATTTCTCTCCTAAGACACTGCCTTTTCCAGGGAAGCTTAGCCTGGCTTTGTGACCACCCAGACTTACCTTTTGTCCTTATCTCTCCATCCTAGGCCAACACTGGACAAATTGATGACCCCCAGGAGCAGCACAGAGTTATCAGCAGTAACCTAGCCCTCATTCAGGTAACTCTGCCCTTTGTCCCATTGATGAATCTCCTCCCTGCTTTTGAATCTGCGGCCAGGCCTGTTCCACATAGGAAGGGTGAAGATTAAGTAAGCCCTTGTCTCTGCACTCCAGACTGAACTTGGAAAACGGGCCACCCATACACTCTGAACCCACCAGACCACACTCATAGGGCAGTTGGAGGCTCAGCCCAACTATAGGACACCAGCATATCCACCTGAAAGTAGATGCCTCTTCTGGGACCCCAGTGTCCCTCCAGCACCCCCAGCCCCTTCTTTTCAAGATAGGCTTATTGAAAGATTCACCTATACTTGCTCACTCCTCTTTCTCATAGTCTGGATAAAGCTAACAGCTTTCTATTCCCACTATCTTAACTCCAGCTGTGCTTGCCAAGGTCACTGACATCCTAATTGGTATACCCTCTGATTGCCTCATACAGGTGATACTACTTGTTCTCTCAGGAGTATCTGGGACTCTTCCTACCTGATGTTCCTTCATGGCTGCATTCCTGCCTCTCAGCCTCTTCTTTCTCAGCCTTTGAAGGACACCCCACCCCCCATGCCTTTGTCCCTTAAATGCTTCATGCTCATTCAAATTTTTACCTCCTTCTAGCAGACCCTCATTGGGCTAAGTTCACATCCTAGGAGTCTCAGAGTATTATAGAGTCAGGAAGCCCAGGGCAGGGAGAGACTGGGAAGAGATTGCGTCAAGGGAGAAGAGGAAGTGTCTTCATCCAGAACCTTCTGTGCATCTCTGGGGTAGCCAGTGGCCACCCAAAGAACCTGGTCTTTGAGATCAGACAGGCCTGGAATTAAGGCTATCATTTATCAGCTGGGTGGCCTTGGGCAGGACACATAAGACTTGCTTAGCTGTATCTCCCTATTCATCAAATTAGGAGGATACCCACTTTACCTCTCACCAGGGTTCCAGAGCCCCTGTTTCTAGATCTCCCAGTGGAATCTAGATCTACCTGTCCCTAGATCTACCTGTCCCAGAAGCATCCCTGAAACAGCTTAGCCAGATCTGGCCTCATCAGCTCATCTCCTCACACTTACCTCTTGTGAAGTCCCCAACCCTGAAGAGTTTGATGGTTGAAAGCTCATTCTGGTGGTCAGCCATCTGGAGGCCCTTGGGCAAGTCACCTCAACTTATCTATAAGGTGAGCCATTGTGAGGTTTCAATCATGGAAGGCTGTGAGCCCTGGCCATCATGTGGTAATCTCCTAGTCGTGGTCACTGTGCCCATTAATCAAGCTAGAGACCAAGTCACCTTCAGCATCTCTTTGCTCCTTATCCTTATGTCCAGTCCTGAGGAGTCTGCCTCTGAACTGTGCTTGAATCAGCCCTGCTTCTCCTACTCCTTGCCTTGGCCTCTTGGTCTCTGACCCCACTGACTACAAACCTCTTCACTGTTCTAACTTCCCCAGGCTTCTTCCTCTCCAGCTCTTCCCTGCATGGCCACCTGAGTGACCTTTTCTAAACCCTAAAGCTGATCAGGCATCCTCCTCCTGAAGGTCCTTTGTTGGTTCGTCTTGTCCAAGTGTGGGCCCAGCACAGAGGTATTACTGGTCTGGTCCTGTCCTCCTACAGTCTCATGTTCCCCATCCCTGCTGCCTTTGCATATGCAGTTGTCTCTCCGTGGAATGTCCTTTCTTCTTGTTCTCCCAGTCAGTTCCAACCCAACACCAGGGACTGTCTGGAGCCTTGTTAAAAATTGCTGGGGCTGCCGTGTTTGCAATTCTGTGTTTAGATGTCTGCTTTCTCTGCTTGAACCAAGTCACACGGGCCAGGAGGCTTCTACTCAATAAATTATTCTGCAGTGAAATTATTCTTTTTTGCATTAATTTCTTTTTTTTTCAAGATTTTATTTATTTATTTGATAGACAGAAATCACAAGTAGGCAGAGAGGCAGAGAGAGAGGAGGAAGCAGGCTGTCCGCAGAGCAGAGAGCCTGATGCGGGGCTCGATCCCAGGACCCTGGGATCATGACCCGAGCCGAAGGCAGCGGCTTTAACCCACTGAGCCACCCAGGCGCCCCTTTTGCATTAATTTCTTAAGAGAAGTTCCCACGAGTTCATAAGATATGAAAAATATGAAATTCTAGATTTTTCCTAAAGTATTATAAAATATTTGAATTCTTAGTATCAAATAATAGCACCAGTTCTGAATGACTTTCTCCATTTGCCATATATATGTATGTGTCCATAGAAAATATATGATACAACTTTCTGTGTTTTTTGATAGATTTTTAAAATATCTTTTTATTAACATAAAATATATTTTCTTCCCCAGGGGTATAGGTCTGTGAATCGTCAGGCTTACACACTTCACAGCATTCACCATAGCACATACCCTCCCCAGTGTCCATAATCCAGCCACCCTCTCCATACCCCCCTCCCCCCAGCAACCCTCAGTTTGTTTGTGATATTAAGAGTCTCTTATTGTTTGTCTCCATCCTGGTCCCATCTTGTTTCATTTTTTCCTTCCCTACCCCCAAACCCTCCACCCTGCCTCTCAAATTCCTCACATTAGAGAGATCATATGATAATTGTCTTTCTCTGATTGACTTATTTCGCTCAGGATAATACCCTCTAGTTCCATCCACATCATTGCAAAAGGCAAGATTTCATTTCCTTTGATGGCTGCATAGTTTTCCATATATATGTATATGTATGTGTACATTTATATATATATATTTACATATATATATATATATATATATATAATCACTTCTTCTTTATCTGTTTATCTGTTGATGGACATCTAGGACATCTAGGTTCTTTCCATAGTTTGGCTATTGTGGACATTGCTGCTACAAGCACTCAGGTGCACACGCCCCTTCCGATCACTACATTTCTTTCTTTAAGGTAAATACCCAGTAGTATGATTGCTGGGTTGTAGGGTAGCTCTATTTCAGATTTTTGAGGAACCTCCATGCTGTTTTCCAGAGTGGCTGCACCAGCTTGCATTCCCACCAACAGTGTAGGATGGTACCCCTTTCTCCACAACCTCTCCAGCATGTCATTTCCTGACATGTTAATTTTAGCCATTCTGACTGGTGTGAGGTGGTATCGCATTGTGGTTTTGATTTGTATTTCCCTGATGCCCAGTGATGTGGAGCACTTTTTCATGTGTCTGTTGGCCATCTGAATGTCTTCTTTGCAGAAATGTCTGTTCATGTCTTCTACCCATTTCTTGATTGGATTATTTGTTCTTTGGGTGTTGAGTTTGATAAGTTCTTTATAGATTTTGGATACTGGCCCTTTATCTGATATGTCATTTGCAAATATCTTTTCCCACTCTGTCAGTTGTCTTTTGGTTTTGTTGACTGTTTCCTTTGCTGTGCAAAAGCTTTTGATCTTGATGAAGTCCAAATGGTTTATTTCTACCCTTGCTTCCCTTGCCTTTGGTGATGTTTCCGGGAAGAAGTTGCTGTGGCTGAGGTCGAAGAGGTTGCTGCCTGTTTTGATGGATTCTGGTCTCACATTGAGGTCTTTCATTCATTTGGAGTCTATTTTTGTGTGTGGTGTAAGGAAATGGTCCAGATTCATTTTTCTGCATGTGGCTGTTCAATTTTCCCAACACCATTTATTGAAGAGACTGTCTTTTTTCCATTGGACAATCTTTCCTACTTTGTCAAAGATTAGTTGACCATAGAGTTGAGGGTCTATTTCTGGGCTCTCTATTCTGTTCCATTGATCTATTCGTCTGTTTTTTTTGCCAGTATCATACTGTCTTGATGATGACAGTGTTGAGTTTGCTAAGCTCTTTGTAGATTTTGGATACTAGCCCTTTATCTGATATGTCATTTGCAAATATCTTTTCCCACTCTGTCAGTTGTCTTTTGGTTTTGTTGACTGTTTACTTTGCTGTGCAAAAGCTTTTGATCTTGATGAAGTCCCAATAGTTCATTTTTTCCCTTGCTTCCCTTGCCTTTGGCGTTGTTCCTAGGAAGAAGTTGCTGCGGCTGAGGTCGAAGAGGTTGCTGCCTGTGTTCTCCTCAAGGATTTTGATGGATTCCGTTCTCACGTTGAGGTCCTTCATGCATTTTGAGTCTATTTTCGTGTGTGGTGTAAGGAAATGGTCCAATTTCATTTTTCTGCATGTGGCTGTCCAGTTTTCCCAACACCATTTGTTGAAGAGGCTATCTTTTTTCCATTGGATGTTCTTTCCTGCTTTGTCGAAGATTAGTTGACCATAGAGTTGAAGGTCTATTTCTGGGCTCTCTATTCTGTTCCATTGATCTATGTGTCTGTTTTTGTGCCAGTACCATACTGTCTTGATGATGACAGCTTTGTAATAGAGCTTGAAGTCTGGAATTGTGATGGCACCAACTTTGGCTTTCTTTTTCAACATTCCTCTGGCTATTTGGGGTCTTTTCTGGTTCCATATAAATTTTAGGATTATTTTTCCATTTCTTTGAAAAAATTGATGGTATTTTGATAGGGATTGCACTAAATGTGTAGATTGATTTAGGTAGCGTAGACATTTTCACAATATTTGTTCTTCCAATTCATGAACATGGAACATTTTTCCATTTCCATGTGTCTTTCTCAGTTTCTTTCAAGAGTACTTTATAGTTTTCTGAGTATAGATTTTTTGCCTCTTTGGTTAGGTTTATTCCTAGGTATCTTATGGTTTTGGGTGCAATTATAAATGGGATCAACTCCTTAATTTCTCTTTCTTCTGTCTTGTTTTTGGTGTATAGAAATGCAAATTTTTTCTGTGCATTGATTTTATATCTTGACACTTTACTGAATTCCTGTACAAGTTCTAACAGATTTGGAGTGGAGTCTTTTGGGTTTTCTACATAAAATATCATATCATCTTCAAAGAGTGATGGTTTGACTTCTTCATTGACAATTTGGATGCCTTTTATTTCTTTCTATTTGTTGTCTGATTGTCAAGGCTAGGACTTCTAGTAGTATTTTGAATAGCATTGGTGATAATAGACATCCCTGACATGTTCCTGACCTTAGCGGAAAAGCTCTCAGTTTTTCTCCATTGACAATCATATTTGCTGTGGGTTTTTCATAGGTGGCTTTGATGATATTCAGGTATGTACCCTCTATCCCTACACTTTGAAGAGTTTTGATCAAGAAAGGATGCTGTACTTTGTCAAATGCTTTTTCAGCATCTATTGAGAGTATCATATGGTTCTTGTTCTTTCTTTTGTTAATGTATTGTATCACATTGATTGATTTGAAGATGTTGAATCAACCTTGCAGCCCTGGAATAAATTTCACTTGGTCCAGGTGAATAATCCTTTTAATGTACTGTTGGATCCTATTGGCTAGTATTTTGGTGAGAATTTTCGCATCTGTGTTCATCAAGGATATTGGTCTTTAATTCTCTTTTTTGATGGAGTCTTTGTCTGGTTTTGGGATCAGGGTAATGCTGGCCTCATAAAAATGAGTTTGGAAGTTTTCCTTCCATTTCTATTTTTTGGAACAGTTTCAGGAGAATAGGTATTAATTCTTCTTTAAATGTTTGGTAAAATTTCCCTGAGAAGCCGTCTGGCCCTGGGCTCTTGTTTGTTGGGAGTTTTTTGATAACTGCTTGAATCTCCTTACTGGTTATGGATCTGTTCAGGTTTTCCATTTCTTCTTGGTTCAGTTTTGGTAGTTTATAGGTCTCTAGGAATGCGTCCATTTCTTCCAGATTGTCAAATTTGCTGGTGTATAGTTGCTCATAACATGTCCTTATAATTGTTTGTATTTCTTTGTTGTTGGTTGTGATCATTCCTCTTTCATTCATGATTTTATTAATTGGGGTCCTTTCTCTTTTCTTTTTGATAAGTCTGGCCAGGGGTTTATCAATCTTATTCATTCTTTCAAAGAACCAGCTCTTAGAGTTGTTGATTTGTTCTCCTGGTTTTTTGTTGTTGTTGTTGTTGTTGTTGTTGTTTCTATTTCATTGATTTCTGCTCTAATCTTCATGATTTCTCTTCTGCTGGGTTTAGGCTTTCTTTGCTGTTCTTTCTCCAGCTCCTTTAGATATAGGGTTATGTTGTATACTTGAGACCTTTCTTATTTCTTGAGAAAAGCTTATAGCTTATATCACTATATATTTTCCTCTCAGGACTGCCTTTGTTATGTCCCACAGATTTTGAACAGTTGTGTTTTCCTTATCATTTGTTTCCATGAATTTTTTCAATTCTTATTTGATTTTCTGGTTGCCCATTCATTCTTTAGTAGGATGCTCTTTAGCCTCCATATGTTTGAGTTCTTTCCAACTTTCCTCTTATGACTGAGTCCTAGCTTCAGAGCATTGTGGTCTGAAAATATGCAAGGAATGATCCTAGTCTTTCAGTTCTGGTCAAGACCTGATTTGTGACCCAGGATGTGATCTATTCTGGAGACTGTTCCACGTGCACTAGGAGGAAGAATTGTATTTTGTTGCTTTGGGATGGAATGTTCTGAATATAGATCCCAATCTTTGGGTACTGGGTGAGACCTGATTTGTGACCCAGGATGTGATCTATTCTGGAGACTGTTCCATGTGCACTAGGGAAGAATGTGTATTCTGTTGCTTTGGGATGGAATGTTCTAAATATACCTGTGATGTTCATCTGGTCCAGTGTGTCATTTAAGGCCTTTATTTCCTTGTTGATCCTTTGCTTGAATGATCTGTCCATTTCAATAAGGGGGAATGTTAAAGTCCCCTACTATTATTGTATTTTTGTCAGTGTGTTTCTTTGATTTTGTTATTAATTGGTTTATATAGTTGGTTGCTCCCATGTTAGGGGCATAGATATTTAAAATTGTTCGATCTTCCTGTTGGACAGACCCTTTGAGTATGATATAGTGTCCTTCCTCATCTCTTATTACAGTCTTTGGCTTAAAATCTAATTTATCTGATAAAAGGATTGACACCTGAGCTTTCTTTTGATGTCCGTTAGCATGGTAAATTGTTTCCCACCCCCTCACTTTAATCTGGAGGTGTCTTTGGGTCTAAAATGAGTTTCTTGTAGACAGCATATTGATGGGATTGTTTTTTTTTTTTATCCATTCTGAAACCCTGTGTCTTTTGATTGGGGCATTTAGCCCATTTACGTTCAGGGTAACTATTGAGAGATATGAATTTAGTGCCATTGTATTGCCTGTAAGGTGATTGTTACTGTATATTGTCTCTGTTCCTTTTGATAATACTTTTAGGGTCTCTCTTTGCTTAGAGGACCCCTTTCAATATTTCCTGTAGAACTGGTTTGGTGTTTACAAATTCTTTCAGTTTTGTTTGTCCTGGAAGCTTTTTATCTCTCCTTCTATCTTCAATGATAGCCTAGCTGGATATAGTATTCTTGGCTGCATGTTTTTCACATTTAGTGCTCTGAATATATCATGCCAGGTCTTTCTGGCCTGCCATATCTCTGTGGACAAGTCTGCTGCCAATCTAATATTTTTACCATTGTATGTTACAGACTTCTTGTCCAGAGCTGCTTCCAGGATTTTCTCTTTGTCATTATGACTTGTAAGTTTTACTCTTAAATGACAGCATGGGGATCTATTTTTATTGATTTTCAGTGGGGTTCTCTGTGCCTCCTGGATTTTGATGCTTGGTCCCTTTGCCATATTAGGGAAATTCTCTACAGTAATTCACTCTAATATCCCTTCTATCCCCCCCCTTCTTCATCTGGAATCCCAATTATTCTAATATTGTTTCATCTTATGGTATCGCTTTTCTCTCAAATTCTCCCCTCGTGGTCCCGTAGTTGTTTATCTCTCTTTTGCTCAGCTTCTTTATTTTCCACCATTTGGTGTTCTATATCACTAATTCTCTTCTGCCTCATTTTTCCTAGCAGTAAGAGACTCCATTTTTTTATTGTACCTCATTAATAGCTTTTTTAATTTCAGCTTGGTTAGATTTTAGTTCTTTTATTTCTCCAGAAAGGGCTTTTATTTCTCCAAAGTGTTTCTCTAATATCTTCCATGCCTTTTTCAAGCCCAGCTAGCACCTTGAGAATCGTCATTCTGAACTCTAGCTCTGACATATTATCAATGTCCATATTGATTAGGTCCCTAACATTTGGTACTTCCACTTGTTCTTTTTTTTGTGGTGAGTTTTTCTGCCTTGTCATTTGATCCAGATAGGAAAATATGAATGAGAGAAGAAAATACTAAAAGTGTGGCAATGACCCCAGAAAAATGTACACTAACCAAATCAGAAAAGACCCCAAATCGGGGGGAGAAGAAAGGGGGTAAAAAGAAACTAAATTTTTTTTAAATTAAAAAAAATATATATATATATATATGACTGGTTAATAGAACAGAGCAACCCACTTGACACTTGGTTTGGAGTGTATTTTGGTCTCTTAGAAGAAACTACCTCTCAAATTTTTAAAGAAGGAAAAACATATATATATATATATGCAAAAATAAGGGTAAACATGATGGGTCGGAGACAAAATGATTGAGAAGTAGGAGGTGCTGTTTCAACCAGTCCCCTAATGTGAGCTGATTATCTACCAAAGAACTCTGATCACCCATGAAATAAACCTGAGATTAGAATTATACATTTCTGGATCTCTATGGGGGCAGAAGATGCCAGTGAACAGGTAGAGCAGAGTGGGAATATCGGACTGATATTGGAAGATAAACAAAAGGGGGAGGGAGCCACCAGGAACAACCCATTGGAAAGTAATACCCCAATACAAGAGTGCCCTGTGATTGGGGACGAGCATTAACTTGGAATCTGCTTGAAAGCACTCAAAAAGAGCCAAAGATTTTAAGGGGAAAATTGCTGGAATCGGGTGGTTAGGGACTGGGACTTAAGCCCATGGGCCCAGGATGGCTACCACTGGTGCTGGGCCAGAGAGAGTATGACGAAGAAGTCAGGCATTGGTCCCTGAGTCCCTGGCACTTGTGACAGTGTCTGGATGGCAGTGCACATGAGAGACTTTGGTATGGACCCATCCAGCACTCTCTAGAACCATAGCCTTTTACACTCTGCATGCGCACTGCACTCCAGGATCTGAGTCATGCTCCACACCCTCCACTGAGAGAGATCTGTGCAGGCACTTGCTCTCTAGGACTGGGAGTTTCTGAACACTCCCAGCCTGGGCCAGTGTGAAAATGTCAGTGTGCTGTCTCTGGTATGGTCCTCTCTGGCAGTCTGGACCTGCCCAGACAGCTGTAGTGGAGGCAGCGCTCAAAGCCAGCTATCTGAACTAGTACTTCTCATGGTTTTGGTAACATTGGGGTACAAGAGGGAGCTCCTGAGACCCCTGAGACTGTGACTAGGGACGTGCTCTGCTGGCAGCAGAAGGGGAATTTATGTGCTCTGGAGCACCCAGAAGGGAACAGACAGGCTTCTCTCTGAGACCGAGGTCTGAGTGTAGTTTGCTTTCCTCTAAGCTCCCAAAAAACCACCAAAGCCCCCAAAGGGAGAAGGAACAGAAAAGAAAAGAAAAGAGAAAACCTCCAAAGAACAAAAGCCTGAAAAATCGGTTTCCTCAGAGCCCAGCCCCTTGTTAGGGGGCAGGAGGACTTAACTCTAGCAAGACTGCCTGAAAAACCATGTGGCAGGCCCCTCCCCCAGAAAGCCAGCCAAAAAAAAAAAAAAAAAAAAACCCAAACCAAACAGAAAACAAAAAGAAAAAAAAACAAAAAACAAGAGGAAAACTACTACTACTTCATAGATACAACTTTTATTTTTAATTTCTTCCCACTATTCTCATTGTTTTCAATTTTTAATAATTTTTAACCTATTTAACATCACAGTGAGATAGATGTTCAGTACAACAAATTACATAATAACCTTTGAACTTAAACTTTTTAGATACATATACCTGTGTTTTTCTTTTGCTTTTCAATTTTTTTAAAATTTTCATATAGGATAAGCTTCAAGATAATCCTCTTTTCCTAGTCAATACTATCCCTATATACAAACAAGGTTCAATCCCCCTTTATCTCAGGAAAGTTGAGTCCTTTAACAAAGATATCAAGAAATACCCAGGGAGAATCACAATAATCTTCCTCACCTACACTGAGAATTTATAACCACCCTTCCATTTTCTTAACTGTCATTGTTTCTGTGTATTTGTTTTTGTTCTAGTAGTATATAAAACTTATACTTGGGGTTCATTTTGGCTGGGTTCTTTTTTTTTTCTTGTCATTTACTTTTGTCAGTCTTTTTGTTGGACTGTTTTTGTTTGTATATTTTATAAATCTTACCTTTGGGGCCCATTCAAGCTGGGTCTTCTCTTTTCTTTTCTTTTTTTTTCCCTCTCTCTCTTTTCTTCTTCTTTTTTCTTTCCTTTTGGTGGGGACTCCCAATTGTTCAGAAGTGTTCCAGGGTGCACCTTGCCTTGGTCATGGTTGATACAGTCAGCTGCATATCCCCTCAGCCATCTCTCACCAAAATGACTAGGAAGAAGAATACCCAACAGAGGAAAAATTCAGAAACTGTGTCCTCTACATTAGAGCTATTGGATATGGACATAAACAGGATGCCAGAAAGGGAACTCAGGCTATCAATTATCCAGGCAATGGCTATGATGGAGAAAGCCTTTAATGACAAAATGGAATCGATTAGGGCAGAAGTGAAAGCCACCAGGGAAGATGTTAACAGTGCTCTCCATGAGTTCCAATCTAATCTAAATTCTCTAACAGCTAGGTATTTGAGGCATAAAATAGAATTAGTGATCTAGAGGACAAACTGGTAGAGAAAAAGAATCAGGGGGAGGCCTGGAACAAACAGCTTAGAACACATGAAAACAGAATTAGGGAAATAAATTATGCCATGAAATGTTAAAATGGCAGAATTATTAGAATCCCTGAGGGGGAGGAGAAGGAAAGAAGACTAGAGGATGTAGTTGAACAAATTCTCCATGAAAATTTTCCCAGTCTGGGGAATACAACCAGCATTCATATCCTAGAGGCAAAAAGGTCTACCCCCAAGATCATAGAACCTAGAAAGACCTCGAGACAGCTGATTGTGAAAATGATGAATCATAATTTTAGACACGAGCTCTTGAAAGCAGCTAGGTGGGGAGGATTCTTTCATACAGAGGAAGGCCCATCAGAATAACGTCATACCTGTCCACAGAAACGTGGCAAGCCAGAAAGGGATGGCAAGATGAATTCAGGGCACTAAAAGAAAAGAACATCCAGCCAAGAATACTTTATCTAGCAAGACTGACATTCAAAATGGATGGAGAGATAAAGAGCTTCCAAGACCAGCAAGGTTTAAAAGAGTATGTGACCACCAAGCCAGCACTGCAAGAAATATTAGGGGGTTCTATAAAAGAGGGGAAAACCATTTCTTTGAAAAAATTGGATGGAATTTTGATAGGCATTGCATTAAATGTGTAGATAGCTTTAGGTAGCATAGACATTTTCACAATATTTATTCTTCCAATCCATGAGCATGGAACATTTTTCCATTTCTTTGTGTCTTCCTCAATTTCTCTCATGAGTACTTTATAGTTCTCTGAGTATAGATTCTTTGCCTCTTTCGTTAGGTTTATTCCTAGGTATCTTATGGTTTTGGGTGTAATTGTAAATGGGATTGACTCCTTAATTTCTCTTTCTTCTGTCTTGTTGTTGGTGTAAAGAAATGCAACTGATTTCTGTGCATTGATTTTATATCCTGACACTTTACTGAATTCCTGTACATCCAATTTTTTCAAAGAAATGGAACAAATAATCCTAAAATTTATATGGAACCAGAAAAGACCTCAAATAGCCAAAGGAATATTGAAAAAGAAAGCCAAAGTTGGTGGCATCACAATTCCCGACTTCAAGCTCTACTACAAAGCTGTCATCATTAAGACAGTATGGTACTGGCACAAAAACAGACACATAGATCAATGGAACAGAATAGAGAGCCCAGAAATAGACCCTCAACTCTATGGTCAACTAATCTTCGACAAAGCAGGAAAGAACATCC
>ML097847.1:0-33078 GCA_003697995.1 Taxidea taxus jeffersonii
TTCGCTAAGCATAATACCCTCTAGTTCCATCCATGTCGTCGCAAATGGAAAAGATTTCATTTCTTTTGATGTCAGCATAGTATTCCATTGTATATATATACGACATCTTCTTTATCCATTCATCTGTTGATGGACGTCTAGGTTCTTTCCATAACTTGGCTATTGTGGACATTGCTGCTATAAACATTCGGGTACACGTGCCCCTTTGGATCACTACGTTTGTATCTTTAGGGTAAATACGCAGTAGTGCCATTGCTGGGTCATAAGGTAGCTCTATTTTCAATTTTTTGAGGAACCTCCATGCTGTTTTCCAGAGTGGTTGCACCAGCTTGCATTCCCACCAAAAGTGTAGGAGGGTTCCCCTTTCTCCACATACTCGCCAGCATCTGTCATTTCCTGACTTGTTAATTTTAGCCATTCTGACTGGTGTGAGGTGGTATCTCATTGTGGTTTTGATTTGTATTTCCCTGATGCCCAGTGATGTGGAGCACTTTTTCATGTGTCTGTAGGCCATCTGGATGTCTTCTTTGCAGAAATGTCTGTTCATGTCCTCTGCCCATTTCTTGATTGGATTATTTGTTCTTTGGGTGTTGAGTTTGCTAAGCTCTTTGTAGATTTTGGATACTAGCCCTTTATCTGATATGTCGTTTGCAAATATCTTCTCCCACTCTGTCAGTTGTCTTTTGGTTTTCTTGACTCTTTCCTTTGCTGTGCAAAACCTTGTGATCTTGATGAAGTCCCAATAGTTCATTTTTTCCCTTGCTTCCCTTGCCTTTGGCGTTGTTCCTAGGAAGAAGTTGCTGCAGCTGAGGTCGAAGAGGTTGCTGCCTGTGTTCTCCTCAAGGATTTTGATGGATTCCTTTCTCAGGTTGAGGTCCTTCATCCATTTTGAGTCTATTTTCGTGTGTGGTGTAAGGAAATGGTCCAATTTCATTTTTCTGCATGTGGCTGTCCAATTTTCCCAACACCATTTGTTGGAGAGGCTGTCTTTTTTCCATTGGATGTTCTTTCCTGCTTTGTCGAAGATTAGTTGACCATAGAGTTGAGGGTCTATTTCTGGGCTCTCTATTCTGTTCCATTGATCTATGTGTCCGTTTTTGTGCCAGTACCATACTGTCTTCATGATGACAGCTTTGTAGTAGAGCTTGAAGTCTGGAATTGTGATGCCACCAACTTTGGTTTTCTTTTTCAATATTCCTTTGGCTATTCGAAGTCTTTTCTGGTTCCATATTTTAGGATTATTTGTTCCATTTCTTTGAAAAAATTGGATGGGATTTTGATAGGCATTGCATTAAATGTGTAGATAGCTTTAGGTAGCATAGACATTTTCACAATATTTATTCTTCCAATCCATGAGCATGGAACATTTTTCCATTTCTTTGTGTCTTCCTCAATTTCTTTCATGAGTACTTTATAGTCCTCTGAGTATAGATTATTTGCCTCTTTGGTTAGGTTTATTCCTAGGTATCTTATGGTTTTGGGTGTAATTGTAAATGAGATTGACTCCTTAATTTCTCTTTCTTCTGTCTTGTTGTTGGTGTGAAGAAATGCAACTGATTTCTGTGCATTGATTTTATATCCTGACACTTTACTGAATTCCTGTACAAGCTCTAGCAGCTTTGGAGTGGAGCCTTTTGGGTTTTCCACATATAGTATCATATCATCTGCAAAGAGCGATAGTTTGACTTCTTCTTTGCCGATTTGGATGCCTTTAATTTCTTTTTGTTGTCTGATTGCTGAGGCTAGGACTTCTAGTACTATGTTGAATAGCAGTGGTGATAGCGGACATCCCTGCCGTGTTTCTGACCTTAACGGAAAAGCTCTCAGTATTTCTCCATTGAGAATGATACTTGCAGTGGGTTTTTCATACACGGCTTTGATAATATTGAGGTATGTGCCTTCTATCCCTACACTTTTGTGAAGAGTTTTGATTAGGAAGGGATGTTGCACTTTGTCAAATGCTTTTTCAGCATCTATTGAGAGTATCATATGGTTCTTGTTCTTTCTTTTGTTAGTGTGCTGTATCACATTGATTGATTTGCGGATGTTGAACCAACCCTGCTGCCCTGGAATAAATCCCACTTGGTCGTGGTGAATAATCCTTTTAATGTACTGTTGGATCCTATTGGCTAGTATTTTGGTGAGAATTTTCGCATCTGTGTTCATCAAGGATATTGGTCTGTAATTCTCTTTTTTGATGGGATCCTTGTCTGGTTTGGGGATCAAGGTGATGCTGGCCTCATAAAATGAGTTTGGAAGTTTTCCTTCCACTTCCATTTTTTGGAACAGTTTCAGGGGAATAGGAAATAATTCTTTAAATGTTTTGTAGAATTCCCCTGGGAAGCCATCTGGCCCTGGGCTTTGTTTGTTTGGAGATTTTTGATGACTGTTTCAATCTCCTTACTGGTTATGGGCCTATTCAGGTTTTCTATTTCTTCCTGGTTCAGTTTTGGCAGTTCATATGTCTCTAGGAAAGTATCCATTTCTTCCAGATTGTCAAATTTTTTGGCATAGAGTTGCTCATAATATGTTCTTATGATTGTTTGTATATCTTTGGTGTTGGTTGTGATCTCTCCTCTTTCATGCATGATTTTATTTATTTGGGTCCTTTCTCTTTTCTTTTTGATAAGTCTGGCCAGGGGTTTATAAATCTTATTAATTCTTTCAACGAACCAGCTCCTAGTTTCATTGATTTGTTCTATTGTTCTTTTGGTTTCTGTTTTATTGATTTCTGCTTTGATCTTTATGATTTTGCTTCTCCTGATGGATTTAGGCTTTCTTTGTTGTTCTTTCTTGAGCTCCTTTAGGTGTAGGCTTTGGTTGTCTATTTGAGGCCTTTCTTGTTTCTTGAGAAAGGCTTGTGTTGCTATATATTTCCCTCTCAGGACTGTCTTTGCTGTGTCCCACGGATTTTGAACAGTTGTGTTTTCATTATCATTTGTTTCCATGTTTTTTTTTTTCAATTCTTCTTTAATTTCCTGGCTGACCCATTCATTCTTTAGAAGGATGCTGTTGAGTCTCCATGTATTTGTGCTCTTTCCAAATTTCCTCTTGTGATTGAGTTCTAGCTTCAGAGCATTGTGGTCTGAAAATATGCAGGGAATGATCCCAATCTTTTGATACCGGTTGAGACCTGATTTATGACGCAGGATGTGATCTATTCTGGAGAATGTTCCATGGACACTAGAGAAGAATGTGTATTCTGTTCTTTGGGATGGAATGTTCTGAATGTATCTGTGATGTCCATCTGGTCCAGTATGTCATTTAAAACCTTTATTTTCTTGTTGATGTTTTGCTTGGTTGATCTGTCCATTTCAGTGAGAGGAGTGTTAAAGTGCCCTAGTATTATTGTATTATTGTCAATGTGTTTTTTTTTTAATTTTGTAATTAATTGGTTTATATAGTTGGCTGCTCCCATGTTAGGCACATAGATATTTAAAATTGTTAGATTTTCTTGTTGGACAGACCCTTTGAGTATGATATAGTGTCCTTCCTCATCTCTTATTATAATCTTTGGCTTAAAATCTAATTGATCTGATATAAGGATTGCCACCCCACCTTTCTTCTGATGTCCATTAGCATGGCAAATTGTGTTCCACCCCCTCACTTTCAATCTGGAGGTGTCTTCTGGTCTGAAATGAGTTTCTTGTAGGCAGCATATTGATGGGTTTTGTTTTTTTACCCATTCTGAAAACCTGTGTCTTTTGATTGGGGCATTTAGCCTATTTACATTCAGGGTAACTATTGAGAGATATGAATTTAGTGCCATTGTATTGCCTGTAAGGTGATTATTACTGTATATTGTCTCTGTCCTTTCTAATCTAATACTTTTGGGGTCTCTCTTTGCTTAGACGACCCCGTTCGATATTTCCTGTAGAGCTGGTTTGGTGTTTGCAAATTCTTTCAGATTTTGTTTGTCCTGGAAGCTTTTGATCTCTCCTTCTATTTTCAATGATAACCTAGCTGGATATAGTATTCTTGCCTGCATGTTTTTTCTCGTTTAGTGCTCTGAATATATCATGCCAGTTCTTTCTGGCCTGTCAGGTGTTTGTGGATAAGTTTGCTGCCAATCTAATATTTTTACCATTGTATGTTACTGAGTTCTTGTCCTGGGCTGCTTTCAGGATTTTCTCTTTGTTGCTAAGACTTGTAAATTTTACTATTAGATGTTGGGGTGTGGACCTATTCTTATTGATTTTGAGGGGGATTCTCTGCACCTCCTGGAGTTTGATGCTTGTTCCCTATGTCATATTAGGGAAATTCTCTATGATAATTCTCTCCAATATACCTTCTGCTCCCCTCTCTCTTTCTTCTTCTTCTGTAATCCCAATTATTCTAATGTTGTTTCATCTTATGGTATCACTTATCTCTCGAATTCTCCCCTTGTGGTCCGGTAGTTGTTTGTCTCTTTGGCTCAGCTTCTTTATTCTCTGTCATTTGACCCTCCACATCACTAATTCTTTCTTCTGCCTCATTTATCCTAGCGGTATGAGCCTCCATTTTTTGTTGCACCTCATTAATAGCGTTTTTTATTTCAACTTGGTTAAATTTTAGTTCTTTTATTTCTCCAAAAAGGGCTTTTATTTCTCCGGATAGGGTTTCTCTAATATCTTCCATGCCTTTTTTGAGCCCGGCTAGAAACTTGAGAATCATCATCCTGATTCTAGATCTGACATATTACCTATGTCTGTATTGATTGATTAGTTCCCTAGCCTTCGGTACTGCCTCCTGTTCTTTTTTTTTTTTTTTTTTTTTGTGGTGAGTTTTTCCACCTTGTCATTTTGTCCAGATAAAAATGTATGAAGGAGGAAATGAAATACTAAAAAGGTGGCAATGACCCCAGGAAAATGTGCTTTAACAAAATCAGAAGAGACTCCAAATCGTGTGGGGTGAGAGAGGGCATAAAAAGAAGTTCAGAAAAGAGAAAAAAAAATTCAAAAATACACAAATAAAGAAAAAATATAAAAAGAATATATATTCATATACATATGTAAATATATTAATTAGACTGGTGACTAGAACAGGGTCACCCACTTAATTTTGGGAGAACTTTGGTCTCTTAGAAGTAACTACCTCCCAAAATTTTAAAGAATGAAAAACATATATAAGGGTAAACTTAATGAAGGGATGGAATATGACTATAAAGATGAAAAAGAAAAAAAATAATTTCTAACAAAGGAGTCGATAAGGTAAGTTGGTAGGGAAAATAAAAAAAAAAAAGAAATTGCTTGGGCTGGAGACTAGATCAAGCCTGGTGCTAGATTAGGGTGTATTTTGATCTATTAGAAGAACTTGTACCCCAAATTGTTTAGAAGAAAAAAAAACCCTATGTGTATACAAAGAATAAAGTTAGATACAATGAAGGATAAAATATGACTAATAATAAAGATTCAAAAAAGATTTTTAAAGAAAGTTATTAAGATAAAGTAGTTAAAAAACGTTAATAGAGGAAAGAGTAAAAGTTAAAAAAATTAGCAGAAGAGAAAAAAAATTAAAAAGTATTTAACTTTGCAAGACTAAAGATTTATGGGGAGAAAGCCATGAATACCATGC
Source organism: Taxidea taxus jeffersonii (assembly GCA_003697995.1). Classification (NCBI taxonomy): domain Eukaryota; kingdom Metazoa; phylum Chordata; class Mammalia; order Carnivora; family Mustelidae; genus Taxidea; species Taxidea taxus. The sequence goes on from ML097847.1 coordinate 5,554, forward strand.
TTTGCTTTCTCTTCCTCTGGAATTCTGCTGTTCTCCTTGGTAAGTGAACTTGGTCTTGGCTGGATTTCATGTTGATCTTCTGGGGGAGGGGCCTGTTGTAGTGAGTTTCAAGTGTCTCTGCCCCAGGCAGAACTGCACAGCCCTTACCAGGGGCTGGGCTAAGTAATCCTCTCAGGTTCGCTTTTGGGAGCTTTTGTTCTCTGAACACTTTCAGTAGAGTTCTGGAGGACAGGAATGAAAATGGCAGCCTCCCAATCTCTGGCCTGGAGGAGCCAAGAGCTCCGGGCCCCACTCTTCAGTGCACCTTCAGAGAAAAGTGCTTAATCACTTCCATCTCCTCGGCCTCCAGCTGCGCTTGGAGAAAATCGTGCACAATCACTCCCATTTTACTGGCCTCTGACTGCGCTCCAAGGTCACCCAATCTGTGACCAAGCGTCTTTGTCTCTGGCACACAGCCCCACCTGGAGTCTCAGAATCCTGCAGATCCCTGGGCTCTCCCAGGTCAGAGTCTCCCAGGATCTTGTGGGGACCCCACGCACAGAGCAATGGCTTGCATCACAGATTACGGTTCAAGGTAACCCCGAGTTGAGAGCTCACTCCTCAGCTCTGTCTCCACAGCCAGCTTCCCTCCTCTAATACCTGTGAGCTCTGTGACACTCAGACACCCCTGATCCTTCTGTGACCCTGCGGGGCCTGAGGCCACGCTGTCCCCACGAGGTCTTCACCCCAGTTTAGCCTCTGGAGCGATGTCCCTCTATGGAGCAGACTTTTTTTTTTTTTTAAGATTTTATTTATTTATTTGATAGACAGAAATCACAAGTAGGCAGAGAGGCAGAGAGAGAGGAGGAAGCAGGCTGTCCGCAGAGCAGAGAGCCCAATACGGGGCTCAATCCCACAACCCTGGGATCATGACCCGAGCCGAAGGCAGCGGCTTTAACCCACTAAGCCACCCAGGCGCCCCGGAGCAGACTTTTAAATGTCCTGATTTTGTTCTCAGTTGCTCCGCCGCTTGCCAGGAGCCGGCCCCTCCCCCCGGGTTCTATCTTCCCGTCGCTTTGGGTTCACTTCTCTGCTGGTCCTACCTTTCAGAAAGTGGTCGATTTTCTGTTCTAGAATTGTTGCTCTTCTTCTCTTCGATCTCCTGTTGGATTCGTAGGTGTTTGGAATGGTGTGATAAGCTTTCTAGCTGATCTCCTCTGCCTGATGTTGTCTCAGCCTGCTACTTCTCCACCATCTTGACTCTAAAATCACCAAATATATCTTGACTTTCTTGTTTAGTAGGTTTATCATTCTTAGCATGTATTGTCTGTCTTTTCTGGTTTCTCTCTTTTTTCATAGCTGTCACTTATCATTGTCTTCTAACTACTTCTAGTTTGTGTTATTTAATCTGTCATTTATTGAGAAAAGAAATAACCAAAAATGTTAAGAGTTGTGTGTTAATAAAACTTAATAGGCTTGAATGAGAATCAAAGGTCTCTTTCTGTATTAATAATAATAAGTGATAATAATAATAATAGTTGACATTTACTGAGCACTTACTATATTCCAAACACCATAGTAAATGATATATGTACATTATATTATTTGATCTTTACAATAGACATATAAGATAGATGTTACTATTTCAATTGTATAGATAGAGAAATTGAGATTCAGAAAGATTAGGTGACTTTCTTAAAGTTAAATAGCTAGTAAATGATAAAACTGGATTTCAAACATATGTTGTTCTAATTATGTGTTTAATGTCTCTTTCCCAACTAACTATAATATAACTTATACAACTAACTGTAAGCTCTCTGAGGACATTGACCACCTCTTTTTTATTCAAAATTGCATCTCCAGAATCTAGTACAGTACCTTCCATTCACTAATCTATAAACATTTGATTAATTAATGAATGACAACGAAGTCCAACCAGAGGGATGAGTTAATCACATTTAGCTTGTGGCACATTGTAATCATTGACCTAAGGACCACCACTTACTTTTTTCCAGTTTTATTGAGAAATACTTGATATACATCGGTGTGTCAGTTTGAGGCATACAACATGATTTACATATATTGTTAAAGGATTACCACACCATGTTCAGCTGATATCCATCTTCTCACATAGATACATTAAAAAATAGAAAGTAATTCTTTTTATGATGAGAACTCATAAGGTTTACTTTCTTAACAATTTTCCTACCTATCATACAGCACTTTAGCTATAGTCATCATTTTGCATATTACATCCCTTGTCCTTATTTACCTTGTAACTGGAAGTTTGTAACTTTTGACCACCTTCCTCTAATTCCCTTTCTCCCAATACTCTGCCTCTGGTAACCGCAAGTATAGTTTCTTCATCAATGAGCTTGGAGTTATTTTTAGATTCCACATATAAGTGAGATCACACAGTATTTCTTTTTGTTTTGTTTCACTTAGCATAATGCCTTCAGGGTTCATTCATGTCATAACAAATGGTAGGATTTCCTTTCTTTTTGTTTTTTGTTGTGTTTTTGTGTATGGCTAAATGATAATTGATTATAAATATTATATATATTATATAACTTCTTTATCCATTTATCCATCAGTGGATACATAGGTTGTTTCTATGTCTTGGCTATTGTAAATAATGCTCTTGTGAACATAGGGGTGCAAAAATATTTTCAAGTTAGTGTTTTCATTTCCTTTGAATATATTTCCAGAAGTGGAATTGCTGGATCACAATGGTAGTTATATTTTTAGTTTTATCAGTATCCTCCATATTGTTTTCCATAGTGGATATACCTATTAAACAATCCGCCAACAGTGCAGAAGAGAATTTCTCTTATTTCCACATCTGTTCTTTATTGGTAATTGTTATCTCTTATCTTCTAACATTTTTTTAAAAAATTTATTTATTTGAGAGAGAGAGACAGACAGACAGACTTTGCGAGCACAAGCAGGGGGAGCGGAAAAGGGAGAGGGAGAAGTTGGCTCTTTGATGTGGGGCTCAGTCCCAGTACCCTGGGATCATGACCTAACCTGAAGACAGACACTTAACTGACTGAGCAACCTGGGTGCCTCATCTCTTGTCTTTTTTTTTTTAAGATTTTATTCATTTATTTGACAGAGAGATCACAAGTAGGGAGAGAGGCAGGCAGAGAGAGAGAGAAGGAGAAGCAGGATCCCCGCTGAGCAGGGAGCCCGATATGGGACTCGATCCCAGGACCCTGGGATCATGACCTGAGCCGAAGGCAGAGGCTTTAACCCACTGTCCACCCAGGCCCTCCCTCTTGTCTTTCTGATGATGGCCATTCTAATCAGAGTGAGGAGATATCTCAATGTGGTTTTAATTTACATTTCCTGATCACAAGTGATATTGAGCATCTTTCCATGTACGTATTGACCTTTCATATATCTTCTTTGGAGAAATGCCTATTCAGGTCATTTGCCCGCTTTTAATTGGCTTATTTGTGTTTTTGTTGTTGGTGGTGTAAGTTGTGTATGTTCTTTTTATATTTTGAACATTAACCGCTTCTCATATATATTGTTGGCAAATATTTTTCCCATTCCATAGGCTTGATTTTCCCTTGATTGTTGGTTTCTTTTGCTTTGCTGTGGAGAAGTTGTTTAGTTTTATGTAGTCCTATTTGTTTGTTTTTTAATTTTGTTGCTTGTGCTTTTGGTGTTATACCCAAAAAGTCATTACCAAGACCCATGTCAAGGAGCATTATTCCTATGTTTTCTTATAGAATTTTGTGGTTTCAGGTCCTACATTTAAGTCTTTATTCCATTTTTAATGAATCTTTGTCAGTGTGTAAGAAATTGGTACACTTTTATTCATTTGTGTATGAATATCAAATTATCCCAGTACAGTTTACTGACTGTATTTTCTCCATTGAATACTGGATATTTGTCAAATATTAATTGGCTATATATGCTTGGGTTAATTTCTGGGATCTAAATTCTGGTCCTTTGGTCTCTTTGTCTTTTTTAATGTCTGTATCATAATTTTTCTGACTGTAGCTTTATAGTATAGTTTCAAATCAGGAGTGTGCTTCTTTCTACTTTGTTCTTTCTCAGGATTTCTTTGGCTTTTCAGGGGTTTTTGAAGTTCCATATAAATTTCAGGTATATTTTTTCTACTATTAAAAGTGCCATTGGAATATTGTTAGGAATTATATTAAGTCCATATAAGGTTTTTTTTGGTGTTTGGTAGTATGGGCATTTCAACAATATTAATTCTTCAATCCTTGAACACAAGATACCTTCCCATTTGTTTGTACCTTCTTTAAGTTATTCTACCAATGCCTTGTACTTTTTAGAAATTGTTCTCCTGCTGCTTAAATTTATTCTTAGGTGTTTTATTGTTTTTTCGTGCTGTTGAAATGGGATCAATTGCTTTTTAGAAAATTCATTGTTTATAGAAATGCTACTGATTTTGTATGTTAATTTTATATTCTGCTAATTTATTGAATTCATTGATTTGATCTAACAGATTTTGGTTGATTCTTATGAATTTTCTTTATATAAAGTCATATCATTTGTTGAATGGATAAAGAAGATGTGGTATACATTGAAATACTATACAGCCATCAGAAAACTGAAATCTTGCCAATTGCAATGACATGGATGGAACTAGAGGGTATTTTGCTAAGCAAAACAAGTCAATCAGAGAAAGACAATTATCATATGATCTCTCTGATATGAGGAATTTGAGAGGCAGAGAAGGGGAGCCTTGGGGGGAAGGGAGGGAAAAATGAAACAAGATGGGATCGGGGATGGAGATAAACCATAAGAGACTTTTAATCTCAGGAAACTGAGGGTTGTTGGAGGGGAGAGAGCTGGGAGGTATGATAGAGTGACTGGGTGATGGACATTGGGGAGGGTATGTGCAATGGTGAGTACTGTGAATTTTGTAAGACTGATGACTAACAGACCTGTACCCCTGAAAAAAATGATACATTATATGTTAATTTAAAAAAAATGATGTCATCTGCAAATAAAGGCAATTTTCCTTCTTCCTTTCAAATTCAGATATGTTTTATTTCTTTTGTTTGCCTGATTGGTCTACATAGGACTTCCAGTACTATGTTGAATATAAGTGTTCTAAATGGACACCTTGTCTTGTTCTTGATCTTAGACAATAAGTTTTCAGCCTTTCACCCACATGTGATGTCAGCTGTGGGTTTGTCATATATGACCCCTATTATGTCAGATATTTTCCTGTTATGCCTCATTTGTTGAATTATCATGAAACATGCTGGATTTTCTCAAATATTTTTTTTTCTGTGTCTATTGAGATGATCATGATTCTTTTAAGTATCACAGTGATTGATTTCTGTATGTTGAACCATCCTTGCATCATAGGAATAAATCCTACTTGTTCATGGTGTATGAGCCTTTTAATGTATTGCTAAATTCAGTTTCCTAGTATTTTATTGAAAGTTTTGCGTCTATATTCATCAGGAATATTGGCCTATTGTTCTTTCTTTCTTTCTTTCTTTCTTTTTTCCTAGTATCTAGTGTCCTTTTCTGGTTTTGGTATCAAGATAATTCAGCCTTGGCAAAATGAGTTTGGGAGTGTTCCTTCCTCTTTATTTTTTTGGAAGAGTTTGAGAAAGATTGGTGCTAATGTCTTTGTTACAGTTTGGGAAAATTCACTAGTGAAGCCAGCTGTTTCTGAGCTTTTCCTCATTGGAAGAATTTAGATTACTGACTAAATCTCCTTACCGATAATTGATCTACTTAGACTTTCTATTTCTTCCTGATTCAGTCTTAGTAATTAGTTTTTCTAAGATTTTTTTTTTAATTTTCTAGGTTGTCTTGTTTGTTGGTGTATAGTTCTTTTAAAATAGCTTCTTATGTTTCTTTGAATTTCTATGGTATTAATTGAAATGTATTCTTTTTCATTTGTAATTTTGATATTTGTCCTTTATCTCTTTTCCTTGGTTAGTCTAGCTAAAGATTTGTCAATATTATCTTTTAAAGAACCCAACTCTTAGTTGGTTTAATCTTTTCTATTGTTTCTCTGTTCTCAATTTCATTTATTTTTGCTCTATTTCTTATTATTTGTTCTGCTAAGTTTGGCCTCAGTTTCTTTTTCCTTTTTATACTTTCTTTCATAACACATAAAGTTATGCTGTTTTCTGGGAGTGTTCCAACTTCTTAATATTGGTCTTTGTTGATATGAACTTCTTTCTAGAACTCCTTTTGTTTCATTCTCCAAATTCCTACATGTTGTATTTCCACTGTTTGTCTCAAGAAACATTTTATTTCCCTCTTATTTCTTATTTGATCTGTTGTTGTTGTCATTGTTGTTTTCAGGATACTGTTGTTTAATTTCTATGTGTTTATGAATTTTCCAGTTTTCCTGTTGTTACTGATTTCTAATGACATGCCATTCGTGTTACTAATTTCTAATTTCATGCCACTGTGGTTGCAGAAGATAGTTGGTATGATGTTAGTCTTCTTGAATTAGCTATGACTTGTTTTGTGACTTAATATATGGGCTATCCTAGAAAATGTTCCATGTATGCTTGAGAATAATGTGTATTCTGCTATTGTTGGATAGAACGTTCTCCATAGGTCTGTTGGATCAATTTCGTATATGGTGTTGTTCAAATCCATTGTTTATTGATACTCTGTTTGTATGATGTATCCATCGTTTAGTATTGGGTATTAAAGTCCCCAGCTATTATAATATTACTATTTACTTTTCCTTTCATCTCTGTTAGTTTTCCTTTACATATTTAAGTGCTCCAATGTTGGATGAATAAATATTTTAAAATGTTATATTTTCCTGATGTACTGACACTTTTATCATTATATAATGACTTTTTTGTCTCTTTTAAAACTTTTAGTTTATATAACTATAGCCACTCTGCTTTTTTTTTAAAAATACCATTTGCTTGAAATGTCTTTTTCTATCTCTTCACTTTCATTCTGTTTGTTTTTAAAAACAAAATGAGGGGGTTCCTGGGTGGCTCAGTGGGTTAAAACCTCTGCCTTTGGCTCAGGTCGTGATCCCAGGGTCCTGGGATTGAGCCCCACATTGGGCTCTCTGCTTCAACAGGGAGCCTGCCCCCTCCCACCCCGCCTGCCTCTCTGCCTACTTGTGATCTCTGTCTGTCAAATAAATAAATAAAATATTAAAAAAAATAAAAAAATAAAATTAGTTTCTTGGGCTGAGGGGACAAGATGGTAGAGAAGTAGCGGACCCTATTTCAACCAGTCCCCTGAATTGAGCTGGATATCTGCCAGATGACTCTGGATATCCATAAAATCAGACTGAGCTGTAAGAAGATATATTAGGATCTATACCAACAGAATATCTCCGGTGGCCAGTTTCACTGTATGAAGCAGGGAGCCATGATTCTGTGGGCAGATATTGGGAGATAAACTGAAGGGGGAGGGAGCCACAATAAGTGCTGGCGCTGGGAGAGTGAAATAACACAGGAGTGCAAAAGCTTCTCACACAGGGGCCAGGGGCACAGACTCACAGACCACTGATAGCCATTGGGGAAGGACTTTAGGGCAACCCCCTCAAGGCTGAAACCTGCACCTGTGGGGGCACGTGTGTGAACTGGGGGTGACTGGCAGTTTAAGAAGCAAAAAGGGCAGAACATGGGCCTGGACCTGGAAGCAAGGGCTGGAAGTGCTGGAGTGGGGCTCACAACCCATGTCTCTATAGTATTTAGCAGAATAGACAAAACCAGAGTCAGTGTGACCTGGAGGGCTTTCTGGAGAAAAGTCTGCAATCTCTCTGTTCTGAGACAGAAGTTTGGACACAGTTACTTCTGCTCTGACTCTTGGAAGGGACACAGAAACATACCAGGGAAAGCCACCAGAAAACAAAAGGCCCCTGAAGCTTGTTTTCATTGAGTCCATCCCCCACGACAAGGGGCAAGACAATTCTGTCCAAACAGGGTTGCCTGAGTAACAGCATGGCAGGTCCCTCTCCCCAGAAGACAGGCTGAAAAACCAGGAGGCCAAGAACCCAAAAGTCCCCATAAAAGTGTTGCATCTTGCTTGTATTGTGGTCAATGGTTTGGACTCTGTATATTTCCTCAACTACCTCTTACCAGACTGACTGGGAGAAGGAACCCCCAGGAGAGGAAAAATTCAGACTATAGCCTCTGCCACTAAACTAATGGATATGGACATAAGCAAAATGTCATAAATAGAATTCAGGGTAACAGTTATGCAGACAATAGCTAGGTTTGAGAAAACCATTAGTGATAACATAGATTCTCTAAGGGCAGAAATGAGAACTGATCTGGCAGAATTTCAAAATGTTATCAGTGAGATCCGTCTAATGTAGATAATCTAACAACCAGGGTGAATGAAACAGAAGATTGAATTAGTGATCTAGAAGACAAACTTATAGAAAAGAAAGATGAGGAGGCAGTCGGGAACAAACAGCTTAGAAGCCATGAAAACAGAATTAGAGAAATAAATGATGCGATGAAACATTCTAATGTCAGAATTTTGGGGATCCCTGAGGGGATGGAGAGAGAGAGGACTAGAAGGTATAGTTGAGCAAATCCTAGCTGAGATTTCCCTAATCTGGGGATTGAAACAAGTGTTCATGTTCTAGAGGCAGAGAGGACACCCTCCAAGACAAATAAGGGTATAGCAACCTCCAGGCATGAGATAGTGAGACTCATGAATCTTAAATTCAAAGAATATATCTTAAGGGCAGCTGGGGGGGAAAGATTCCTTACACACAGAGGGAGGAACACCAGGTTAATGTCAAACCTGTCCACAGAAACTTGGCAAGCCAGAAAGGGATGCCAAGACATATTTAGGGCACTAAATAAGAAGAACATGTAGCAAACAATGCTATATATGGCAAGGCTGTGATTTACAATGGATGGAGAGATAAAGAGCTTCCAAGACTGGCAAAGACTGAACGAATCTGTGACCACCAAGCTGGCCTTGCAAGAAGTATTAAGGGGGGCTTATGAAAGAAGGAAGACCCCGAGAGTGATATAGAACAGAAATTTACAGAGACAATCGATAGAAACAAAGACTTCACAGGCAAAACGATGACAATAAAAACATATATTTCAATAATCATTCTGAACAGGAACAGCCTAAATGCTCTCATAAAATGTCACAGGGTTGCAGATTGGATAAAAAGACAGGACCCATCCATATGCTGTCTACAATAGACTCATTTTGAACCTAAAAATGCATTCATACTGAAAGTGAAGGAATGGAGAATAATTTTTCATGCCAATGGACATCAAAACAAAGGTGGGGTAGCAATTTTCATATCAGACAAATTAGACTTTTAAGCTAAAGACTGTAGTTAGAGATACAGAAGGACACTAAATCATTCTTAAAGGGTCTATCCAACAAGAAGATCAGACAATTATAAATATCTATGCCCCAACATGGGAGCATCCAAGTACATAAGCCAACTGTTAATCAAAATGAAGAGACATATTGATAAGAATATGTTAATTTTAGCAGATGGTAACACATCATTCTCAGCAATACAGATAATCTAAGCTGAAAATCAACAAATTAACAAGAGCTTTGAATGACACATTAGAACAGATGGACCTCATATATATATATACAAAACATTCCACCCTAAAACAACAGAATACTCATTCTTCTCGAGTGTACATGGAACTTTTTCCAGAATAAACCACATAGTGGGTCACAAATCAGGTCTCAACTGATACCAAAAGATTGAGCTTATATCCAGCATGTTCTCAGACCACAGTGCTTTGAAACTGGAACTAAATCACAAGAAGTTTGGAAGAAATTCAAACACTTGGAGGCTAGGACCATCCTGCTAAGAATGTTTAGGTCAACCAGGAAATCAAAGAAGAACTTAAGCAATTCATAGGAACCAATGAGAACAAAAACAAATCCGTCCAAAACCTATGGGATATGGCAAAGGTGGTCCTAAGGGGGTGATGCATAGCAATTCAAGCCTCACTCAAAAAAATAGAGAAATCCCAAATACACCAACTGTCTTTACACTGTTAAGAACTGGAGAATAAACAACAAATTAAGCCTCCCCCATGCACAAGAAGGGAAATAATTAAGATTAGAGCAGAGACCAATGAATTAGAAACCAGAGGTACAGTAGAACAAATCAACAAAACTAGAAACTTGTTCTTTGAAAGAATTAGTAACGTTGATAAACCAGTGGTCAGAATAATCCAAAAGAAAAGAGAGAGGACTCAAATTAATAAAAATTTTAATGAAAGGGGAGAGATCACTACTAACACCAAGGAAATAGAAACAATCATCAGAAATTATTATCAAGAGTTATATGACAATAAGTCAAGCAACCTAGAAGAAACGGATGCATTCCTGGAAACCTATAAACTTCCAAGACTGAAAAGTAAGAAATTGCCAACCTGAATAGACCCATATTTAGTAACAAGATTGAAGCAGTGATCAAAAACCTCCCAAAAAACAAGAGCCCAGGACCTGACGGATTCCCTGGAAATTCTACCAAACTTTCAAAGAAGAAATAATACCTATTCTCCTAAAGCTGTTGCAAAAAAATGGAAAATAGAAACAGAAGGAAAACATTCAGACTCTTTATATCCAGCATTACCTTGACATCCAAACCAGGCAAAGACCTCATCAAAAAGGAGAATTTCAGACCAATATCCTTGATGAATATGGATACTAAGATTCTCAACAAGATCCTAGCTAATGGGATCCAACATTCCATTAAAAAGATTATCCACCATGACCAGGTGGGATTTATCCCTGGGATGCAAGTGTGGTTCAACATTTGCAAATCAATCAATGTGAAAGAAGAAGTCAATACGAGAAGAGGGAAGGAAATGGTCTTTTCAATTCATGCAGAAAAAGCATTTGACAAAATACAGCATCCTTTCTGTAAAGAATGCTGATTAAAACACTTCAGAGTATAGGAATAGAAGAAACATTCCTCAATTTCATAAAATCCATCTATGAAAAACCCACAGTGAATATCATTCTCAATGGGGAAAAGCTTTCTCCCTTAAGATCAGGAACAGGTCAAGGATGCCCACTCTCTCCATCATTTTTCTTTTTTTTTTAATTTAAAAAAATTAAAAATATTGTATTTATTTTGTATTTGTATTTATATTGTATTTGTACTTATATTGTATTTGTATTTATTTGTATATTGTATTTTGTACAATATTATTTATTGTATTTGTATTTATTTGACAGACACACAGGGATCACAAGTAGGAACAGAGACAGGCAGAGAGAGAGGAGGAAGCATGCTCCCTGTTGAGCAGAGAGCCTGATGCGGGGCTCAACCACAGGACCCTGGGATCATGACCTGAGCCAAAGGGACCCACGTTCCCTCTCCACTATTTTTCAACATAGTACTAGAAGTCCTAGGAATGGCAATCAGACAACAAAAAGAAATTAAAAGTATTCAAATTGACAAAGAAGAAGTCAAACTCTGTCTCTCTCTCTCTTCATCTAGGACATGAGACTTTATGTGGAAAACCCAAAATACTCTACCCCCAAATTTCTAGAACTCCTACAACAATTCAGTAATGTGACAGGATACAAAGTCAATGCACAGAAATCCGTTGCTTTCTTATACACTAACACTGAAACTGTAAAAAGGGAAATTAGAGAATGGATTCCATTTACAATAGCACCAAACCCCACAAGATACCTTGAAATAAACCCAACCAAAGAGGTAAAGGATCTATACTCAAGGAAATACAGAACTCTCATGAAAGAAATTGAAGAAGACACAAAAAGTTGGGAAAATATTCCATGTTCATAGATTGGAAGAATAAACATTGTTAAAATGTCTATGTTGGGGGCGCCTGTGTGGCTCAGTGGGTTAAAGCCTCTGCCTTCGGCTCAGGTCATGATCTCAGGGTCCTGGGATCGAGCCCCGTATCGGGCTCTCTGCTCAGCAGGGAGCCTGCTTCCCTCCCTCTCTCCCTACTTGTGATCCCTCTCTATCAAATGAATAAATTAAAAAATGTGTATGTTGCCCAGAGCAATCACATTTTTCAAAGGACTGGAACAGATAATCCCAAAATTTGTATGGAACTAGAAAAGATCCCAAATCACCATGGAAATGTTGAAAAAGAAAAACAAAGCTGAGGGCATCATGTTGCCTGATTCCAAGTTTTATTACAAAGCTGTGATCACCAAAAAAGCATGGTACTGGCACAAAACCAGACACATAGACCAATAGAATAAAGAGCTCAGATATGGACCCTCAACTCTATGGTCAAATAATTTTGGACAAAGCAGGAAAAAATATGCAATGGAAAAAAGAATCTCTCAATAAATGGTGCTGGGAAAATTGGACAGCTATGTATAAAAGAATGACACTCGACCATTCTCTTACATCATACACAAAGATAAACTTGAAATGGATAAAAGACCTTCAATGTGAGGTCTATCAGAATCCTAGAGGAGAACATAGGCAGTAACCTCTTCGACATCAGCCACAACAACTTCTTTCATGACACGTCTCCAAAAGCAAAGGAAACAAAAGTGAAAATGAACTTTTGAGACTTCTTCAAGATAAAAAGCTTCTGCACAGCAAAGGAAACTGTCAACAAAACAAACAGGCACCCCACAGAATGGGAGAAGATATGTGCAAATTACACTACAGGCGAACAACTGACATCCAAGATCTATAAAGGACTTCTCAAACTCAACACCCAAAAAACAAATAATCCTGTCAAAAAATGGCAGAAGACCTGAATAGACATTTTCCAAAGAAGACATACAGATGGGTAACAGACACATGACAAAGTGATCATCATTAGCCATCAGGGAAATTCAAATCAAAACCACACTGAGATACCACCTTACACTAGTTGGAATGGCCAAAATTGACAAGGCAAGAAACAAGAGATCTCGGAGATGTGAAGAAAGGGGAGCCCTCTTACACTGTTGGTGGGAATGCAAGTTGGTGCAGCCACTTTGGGAAACAGTTTGTAGGTTCCTCAAAAATTAAAAATAGAGCTACCCTATGACCTGGCAATTGCACCACTGGGTATTTACACCAAAGATACAGATGTAGGGAAAAGAAGGGTCATATGCACCCCAGTGTTCATAGCAGTAATGTCCACAATAGCAAAACAGTTGAAAGAGCCAAAATGCCTTTCAACAGATGAATGGATAAAGGAATATGTGGTCCATATATACAATGAAATATTACTCAGCCATCAGAAAGGGTGCATACCCAGCTTTTGCATCAGCATGCTTGAAATGGGAGGAGATTACGCTGAGTGAAATAAGCAGAGAAAATCAATTATCATATGGTTTCACTTACTTGTGGAACATAAGGAATAGCATGGAGGACATTGGGAGAAAGAAAGGAAAAGTGAAGGGGGGAATAATCAGAGGGGGAGATGAACCATGAGAGTTGTTGAGTCCAATAAACAAACTGATGGTTTAAAGTGGAAGGGGGTAGAGGGACGTGTTGGCCTGGTGATGGGTTAAGGAGGAGGGCACATATTGGATGGAACACTGGAGGTTATACATAAACAATGAATCTTGGAATGTTACATCAAAAACTAATTACGTACTGTATGGTGACTAACATATCATAATAAAAATAATATTTTTTCAGAAAAAAATGACTTTTCTTGTAATATATTATTTGCACTTTTTTTTCTTACCCATTCAACCATTCTATGTCTTTTATTTTTTTTTTAAGATTTTATTTATTTATTTGTCAGAGAGAGAGCAGGAGCGAGCACAGGCAGACAGAGTGGAGAGGCAGAGGGAGAAGCAGGCTCCTTGCTGAGCAAGGAGCCCGATGTGGGACTCGATCCCAGGACACTGGGATCATGACCTGAGCCAAAGGCAGCCGCTTAACCAACTGAGCCACCCAGGCGTCCCTCTATGTCTTTTAATTGGAGAATTTCATCAGTGTTTATTAAAGCAAACATTGATAAAGACATACTATTGCCACTTTGTTATGTGTTTTCTGGTTGTTGTTGTAAATCCATTGTTCCTTGTTAATTTTTATGTGTTTTTTGATGTGTTTTGGTATCAATATGCATTGACTTCTTTGTTATATTCTTTTGTGTAATTAAATTATTTTCCCTTGTGATTACCATAACGTTTACATAAAATACCTTAAACGTATAATATCCTATTTTAAACTGATAACAGTTTAAATTCAGTAGAATTTTTAAGCTTTACACTTTTACCATTCCTGTCTTTTACATTTTAGATTATTGATGGATAATTCACATGTTTTTATGTTATGTAACTAACAACTTATTATTGTAGTTATAGTCATTTTTGCTATGCTTATTTTTCATCATAACCAAAAATTTTAAGTGAACTATTGCCATATTGCAGAATCTGTAACTATATTTACCATTATCAATGAGATTTACACTAACTTTTTATGTTTTTTTAATGTTTATATTTTACTTACACTAAAAGGCCTTTTTTTTTAGCGTTTCTTGTATGTCAGCTGTAGTAATAACAAACTTTTCAGCTTTTGTTTGAGACAGCTTTTAGTCTTACTTTGTTTCTGAAGGATAGTTTTACTGGTACAGAATTCTTGGTTGACAGTCATTTATTTTGAATATATCATCCCTTTTTTTTTTTCTTGGCCCGAAAATTTTCTGTTGAGAAATCTGCTGATAGTCTTACATGGTTCCCTTGTATATAATGTCTCTCTTCTTTAGCTGTTCCTAATTTTTTTTTTTTGACAGCTTAGTTATAATGTGTCTTTGTTAGTCCTATTTGAGTTCAACCTACTTGGGAACCTTTGGGCTTTATGGATTTGAATGTCCATTACTCTTCCCAGGTTCAGTAAATTCTAAGCCATTACTGCTTTCAGTATGCATTCTGTCCCTTTCCCTTCTCCTTGTGGAATTCCATAATGTGACTATTGGTTTCCTTTTTATCCCTTAATTCTCCTAGGCTTTCATTACTCTTTTTTCTTCATTTTGCTCCTCTGACTAGGTAATTTTTAACATTGTAAACTTGAGGTATTGATGTGTGTGTGTGTGTGTGTGTGTGTGTGTGTGTGTGGTCAGCTCTATTTCTGATACTCTCTATTGGATTCTTCAGATTACTTACTGGACTTGTCAGTTCCAGAATTTCTGGAGCTTTTAACGTATGCTATTTCCTATTGAACCTCTCATTTTGTTCATTCATTGTTTTCCAAATTCCATTTAGTTGTCTGTGTTTTCTAGTAACACACTGAAATTCTTTAACAGGATTATTTTGAATACTTTATCTGAGAGTTCATTGTTCTCCTTCCTTAGAGTCAGTTATGGGATCTTTAAGAGCTTCCTTTGATGTCATATTTACCTGATTTATCATGATACTTGATTCCTTACATTGGTATCTACACATGTGAATGATTGCTTTCTGCTTTCAGACTTTATAGGATTCCTTTGGTCAAGACAGTTTTTTTTTCCCCAGTCAGCTCAGCTTGGGGTTTGGCATCTGTTTGCTAGTAATGTCCTTAATCAGGTGGGTCCTCCTATTATTTTCTATTTTGTGGCAAGACAACTTTAACATTCTAAGGACAGGGAAGGGGGTGAGCTACTGGCTGAGAATGCTTGGGTAAGTCTTCTGGTTTGGTTCTCTATACATATGAGTCTATAGAATGGGCTCTATTGTTACCTGGATTCTCTGGTCAGGCTTACTAGATAATTTGTACCAGGTACTATATTCAATAGCTTATGGGGCTATGAATCAGCTTCCTTGCCTTGGAAGGACAGCAGGATGGAGTCTGGAGCCTATATAGCTTTTTGACTGTTGACTCAAATCAAGCCAGAGTGTGCACTGAATTAATTACACTGTCAGTTTTCTGGTTTTTGTTTTCTTTTCAGAAGGGAAACCATGGGCTGTGCTTTCCTATCAGGTACCACTATACACAGAGCTATTTAATGGGTTATGTGGCTTCCTGTTTTCTCTAGCTATATTCCCTGGCTTTACAGGCTGAAGACTATTCAGCAATGAGGAGGGCTACAAATTAGATTCTCTGCCTGGGCATAGTGGGAGAAGCAGCTCTAAAGCTGGTAAAGCTTTTTGTTGTCTTAACTGAAGATGACCTGTAACCTACGTTTCCTGACAGAAGAGGGCCACAGCTTTATGCTTAAAAAAATATTTACTCTGTCCACCCACCTTTTGGATTGAGTGCTGCTGGGCTACACAGCTTCCAGGAGTTTTCCCTAGCATTTTTAGTCAGACGGATCCACATCCTCCACAGCTGGAGGGGTTGTGATTAAGCTCCTTGACTGGGTGAAAGTGGGTAGGGATGCTCCAGGCTACTCTCAGTTTCTCAAACTGGCTCTCTGGTTGAGAGGAACTGGGAGCTACTCTCCACCTTGGCTACACACCCCCTGCCTGTATTAGTGTAATGCCTCACATCTGGTACTCCCTTTCCTCTGGCAACAGCTCTTTCTGCCTTCCTCTAGACTTGAACACCACGGGGCAGCACTGCTGCCAGGAGTTGTTGCCAGCTGCTCTGGTAAAATGAGGCTTGAAATCAGTGTCCACAGTGGGTGGGGTGTGATTTACCTCCTTTCCTGGGCATGCTCAAGCTGGCCCCTAGATCCCTTCAAAACTCCTTCTTTGAGGATCTGAATCAGGCAGATCTTCACTCTCCAGTGCTCTCAGAATGTGCCTGTGAATTTGTTCTGTAGGCAAGTAAAACTTCTGGTTGGGAATACTACTTGGACACTGCAGGTATGAACTGAGTCTGCCAAGATTCATGTGCTGGTTTTTGCAAGCCCCTCCCCTGTTCTTTCACCATCACATTTTTAGTGGTTGATTTCCTTAGATTGCCCTGCAATCCCTGTTATTTAAGATCAGAGTAGGATCTCCTGCATAGCAAACCACATGCTAAGGGAAGCTGGTTGTCCCCCCACCCCAGGGTTTCCTTTTCCTACTGGAGGAACTGGAGGGTCAGAGAGATCTCTTCACATGGTGTTGTACTGACCTGGGGTTGATGCATTGTGATCAACATGTAGCTGCTTCTACTCTTCTAATGCATTTTTTTATGGCCTCTGTGTTGCATGGGGGTACTTTAGCCTCACTGTTGTGTTCTAGCATTCTCAGTGGTGACTTATTCTTTAGTAGTTGTTGGTTGTTCTTGTGATGGTAAGTCAGGAACAACTTATGTCACTATATTGGAGATGTCATTCCCATTACTTTAAAAATTTTTACTTAATCTCTTTTGTGTCCATTCTTCACTGTCTTCCCAAAAGTCTATAGGGTACCATTCTAACATTCTTTATGTGTTTATTTTTTTATGGATAAGTTCTTGTGAATTTGTTTTTTGTTTTTTTTTTTTTTTTTGGTACCGCAAGAGTTATTGCAATGAATACCATTGTACATGTCTCCCTACTGTGTGAGAATTTACCTCAGAGTAGGACTATTGGTCCAGAGGGTTCATATTTTTTAAACATTTTGTTGTGTTAGTCACCATACAGAAAATCATGTTTTTAATGTAGTGTTCCATGATTCATTGTATATAACACCCAGTGCTCCATACGATACATGGCCTCCTTAGTACCCATCACAGAACCAATCCAACCCCCCATGCCCCTCCCCACTAAAACCCTCAGTTTGTTTCTTGGAGTCCTTAAGCTCTCATAGTTTTTCTCTCCTTCCATTCCCCCTCTCAATTTTCCTTTCCTTCTCCTAATGTCCTCCATGTTATTCCTTATGTTTCACAAATCAGTGAAACCGTATGATAATTGACTTCTCTGCTTAACTTATTTCACTCAGCATAATCTCCAATTCCATCCATTTTATGTAAATGTTGGATATTCATCTTTTATTATGGATGAGCAATATTTCATTGTATGAATGAACCACAGCATTATCCATTCATCTGTTGAAAGGAGTCCCTGCTCTTTCCACAGTTTGGCTATCATGAACATTGCTGCTATGAACACTGGAGTGTATGTGCCCCTTCTTTTCACTGCATGTGTATCTTTGGGGTAAATACCCAATAGTGCAATTGCTGGGTCATAGGGTAGTTCTATTTTTAACTTTTTGAGGAAACTCAACACTTATTTCCTTGCACTCCCACCAACAGTGTAAGAAGGTTCCCCTTTCTCCACAATGTGTCCAACCTTTTTTTTTTTTCTAGCCTTGTCAATTTTTGCCATTCTAACTGGTGTAAGGTGGTATCTCAATGTGATTTCAATTTTAATTTCCTTGATGGCTAATGAGATGAACATGTTTTCATGTGTCTCCTAGCCATTTGTATGTCTTCTTTGGAGAAGTGTCTGTTCATGTCTTCTGTCAATTTTTTGACTTGACTATTTGTTTTTTAGTTGTTGAGTCTGAGAAGTTCTTTATATATGTCAGATGTCAGCCCTTTGTATGTAGTGTCATTTTCAAATATCTTCTCCCATTATGTGGGTTGCCTCCTTGTTTTGTTGACGATTTCCTTTGCTGTGCAGAAACTTTTTATCTTGATGCAGTTCCAAAAGTTCATTTTTGCTTTTGTTTCCCTTGCCTTTGGAGTCATGTCTTGAAAGAAGTTGCTGTGGCCAATGTCGAAGAGGTTACTGCCTATGTTCTCCTCTAGGATTTTGATGGATTCCTGTCTCACATTGAGATCTTTCATCCATTTTGAGTTTTCTTTGTGTATGGTGCAAGAGAATGGTTGAGTTTCAATCTTCCGTATATAGCTGTCCAATTTTCCCGTCACCATTTATTGAAAAGACTGGCTTTTATCCACTGTATATTTTTTTCTGCTTTGTCAAAGATTATTTGACCATAGAGGGTCCATATCTGGACTCTATTCTGTTCCATTGGTCTGTGTCTGTTTTTGTGTCAGCCATGCTGTCTTGGTGATCACAGCTTTGTAATAAAGCTAGAAATCAGGCAACGTGATGCCCCCAGGTTTGTTTTTCTTTTCTAACATTTCCATTGGACCAATGTGTTTTCATTCTCATGGTTTCCATTAATTGTTTAAGTTCTGCTTTGATTTCCTGGTTGACCCAAACATTTTTAAGCAGGATGGTCTTTAGCTTCCAAGTGTTTGAATTCCTTCCAAACTTTATCTTGTGGTTGAGTTCCAGTTTCAAAGCATTGTGGTCTAAGAATATGCAGGGAATAATTTCAATCTTTTGGTATTGGTTGAACCCTGACTGTAACCCTGTATGTTGTCTATTCTGGAGAAGGTTCCATGTGTACTCAAGAAGAATGAGTATTTAGTTGTTTTAGGGTGGAATGTTCCACATATATCTATGAGGTCCATCTAGTCCAGTGCCTCATTCAAAGCTCTTTTTTTCTTTGTTTATTTTCTACTTAGATGATCTGTCTATTGCTGATGTTGGAGTTCTCAGGTCTCCTACTATTAACGTATTGCAATCAACATGTCTCTGTATTTTGGTTAAGAGTTGGCTTATGTAGTTGGCTGTTCCTATATTGGGGGCATAGATACTTACAACTGTTAGATCTTCTTGTTGGGTAGACCCTTAGGAATAATGTAGTGTCCTTCTGCATCTCTAACTAAAAAGTCTTTAGCTTAAAATCCAATTTGTCTGATATGAGGGTTGCTACCTCAGCTTTCTTTTGTGGCCCATTAGCATGAAAAAATGTTCCCCATCCCTTCACTTTCAGTCTGGATGTATCATTAGGTTCAAAATGAGTTTCTTGTAGGCAGCATATGGATGGGTCCTGTTTTTTGTTTTTTTTTTTTTGGAAGTCAAGCAAAGCTTTATTTCCTGCCAAGCATTGAGAATCAAACTGACCGGCCAGGGCTGTCTCTTACAAAGAGAGGTGACCCCTCTCTGCCTTACAGACTGGCTTTTAAGGGCAAAGGCCATGTGGTTGGGCCTGGCCACGCATAGGTGGTGGGTCCTGTGTTTTAATTGAATCTGCAACCCTGTACCATTTTATGGGAGCATTTAGGGCAGTCACATTGAGAGTGATTATTGAAAGATATGAATTTATTGTCATCACGTTGCCTGTGAAGCCCTTGCTTGTATACATTGCTCTGTATATTTCTGTTCTATTTCACTCTTGGGGTCTTTCTCCTTTTATCAACCCCCCCCTTAATATTTCTTGGAGGACCAGCTTAGTGGTCACATATTCTTTCAGTTTCTACCAGTCCTGGAAGCTCCTTATCTCTCCGTCCATTTTGAATGACATCCTTGGCAGATAAAGAATTATTGGCTGCATGTTCTTCTCCTTTAGTACCCTGAATATGTCTTGTCATTCCTTTCTGGCTTGCCATGTTTCTGTGGACAGGTCTGATGTTATTCTGATATTCCTTCCTCTGTATGTAAGGAATCTTTTCCTCCAACTGTCCTTAAGATTGTTTCCTTTGTTTTAAGATTTGTGAGTTTTATGATTACATGTCTGGATGTTTTCCTCTCTGCCTCTAGGACAGGAGTGTTTGTTTAATTCCCCATGTTAGGGACGTTCTCAGCTACAATTTGCTCAAATATATCTTCTAGTCCTCTCTCTCTCTCTCCACCCCCTACATTTTGATCCCAATAATGACATTGCAACATTTCGTGATGTCATTTATTTCTCCAATTCTGTTTTCATGGATTTTAAGCTGTTTGTTCTAGGTTTCCTCTTGTTCCTTCTTTTCTATAATTTTGTTTTCTAGATCACTAATTCACTTTCTGCCTCGTTTACTTTAGGTGTTAGAGTATCTAGATTAGATTGGATCTCATTGATAGCATTTTTAAGTTCTGCCAGATCAGCTCTCATTTCTGCCCTTTAGAATATATGCTGTCATTAATAGTTTCCTCCATCCTAGGTATTGTCTGCATAAGTGTTACCTTGAAGTCTATTTCCAACATCTTGCTTGTATCCATATCCATTAGTTCTGTGGCAGAGATCACAGTCTCTATGTTGGAGTTTCTTCCTCTTCTGTTGAGGGGTGGTTGAGGGAATATACAGAGTCCAAACTATTGACCACAATCCAAGCAAGGTGCACCTGTTTTGTGGGGACATTTTGTTGTCAACCTCTTGTTCTTCCAGCCTGTCTTCTGGGAGGGGAGGGGTCTGCCACACTATTGCTCAGGCAACCCTGTCTAGGCAGAGTTGTCCTGTCCCAGTAGAGGGGGATAGGCTCACTGAAAACCATTTTGGAGGCACTTTGTTCTCTGCTGGCTTTTTCTGACAGATTTCTGTGTCACCTCCAAGCATCAGGGCAGAAGTGACTGTATCCAAACCTCTGTCTCAGAACAGATAGATTTCATTTTGCCCCTGAGTGCACTCTCTAGGCCACATTGTCCCTACTTCTATCTGTGCTGCCAAAAACTGCAGTCTCCTGGGTTGTGCACACCACAGCAGCATTCCCAGCCCTTTCTTCCAGGTCCAGGCACATCTCTACCCTTTGTTCTTCCAAGACTTCTAGCTGCTCCCAGTTCACATGTGTGCCCCCACAGCTCCAGATTTCAATATGGGGGCTGCCCTAGAGTCCTTTCCCTGTCACTACCTGTCTGCAAGTCCCCAGCACAGGAGGCTTTTGCGCTCCAGCCATGCAGGATCCTGGAGGCTCCCTCCCCCTTCCATTTATCTTCCAATATCTGTCTGTAGAATTACAGTTCCCTGCTTCATACCTCGAGACAACCACCTGAGATAGTCTGTTTGTAGAGATCCAGATATATCTTCTTACATCATAGGTTGATTTCAAGAGTTCAGAATGGTCTGGTAGATATCGAGCTAATTTCAAGGGACTGGTTGAAATAGGGTTCCCCCACTCCTCTGCCATCTTTGCCCCTCCAATCAATCCGTAGTGTATGTATTAATTCAATTTAAGCAAGAGGTGCCAGATTTCTCTCCCAGCTGGCTTCCCCAGCAGCGAATCAGGGCCCTATATCTCCCCAATTCCCCTCTAATACTTATTACTATCCATCTTTCTAATGTTTACCAATCATATTACTGTAAAGTAATATCTCATTGTTTTGTTAAATATTTCTCATACTGTTTATGTGTTTGGTCATTTTTTCGTGTATTTTTAGTTTAAGTGAGTTTTTATTTTGTGAAATAGCTATTCATATTTGCCAGTTGTTCTACCACTTTATCAGTTTTTTTTGGTGACTTATAGGCGTTCCTTAAATATGGTTTCTAATAGTTATCACCAATGTCTGAATATTAAATATTGAAAAAATTAAAGCTTTTCACTGTTGACCATACCACTTGTTTTTGTTTCAAAGCTGTGTTATTAGGGTTGCTACTTTAGAGACTTAGAAGCTTCTTTTTTCTTTATTCTTAATTACACTTGCCTGAAATCTGACTCCTGATAGAAAAGGTCTTGCTTGATTTGAAATACTTAACATACCTTAACTATAATGAAAGACTTATTTTAAAATATTTTTGAGGGGCACCTGGGTGGCTCAGTGGGTTAAAGCCTCTGCCTTCAGCTCAGGTCATGATCTCAGGGTCCTGGGATTGAGCCCCACATTGGACTCTCTGCTCAGCAGGGAGCCTGCTTCCTCCTCTCTCTCTGCCTGCCTCTCTGCCTACTTATGATCTCTGCCTGTCAAATAAATAAAAATCTTTAAAAAATATTTTTGAAACTCAGTAATTTTTAAATATATTTGATGGGGTAAATATGCATGACTAGCTAAGAACATTTTGGAAAAGAAGAGTAATGAGGGAGCTTTCCTTATCAGATATTGAAATGCATTTTAAGGCTAGACTACTCAATGTAATACTGGAGACCTATTAATGAATAAGATATCAACTTACAGACTTATCAATGGATAAGATATTTAGGCCAGGAAGAAATCCTAGTATATCAATGTACTTATTCATTGTTTACCATGCAACCAATATTTAAGACACTAGAGATCAAGCAATGAGCAAAAGAAAATCCCTGCTCTCTTTGAACCTACATTCTAGTAACATATATGCTATACATAAACAAGTATTTCTTTGGTATGTAAAATATATGTTAAGTATATAAATTAGATAAATAGGTATTTGATTTGTGAAAAGTTTGTGGGAAAATGTTTCACAAATTATTGGGAGAAAAATAAGGAATTTTCAACAAATGGAGTTAGTTTAATCACTTATTTAGAGGAAATAAATGTAAACACTTCTTACATCAAACTATATGGATTAAGGTATTAAATGTTTAAGATGAAAATATAACAATCTAGAAGAAAACATAGGTGAATCATTATTGAAACTCCATGAGGAAAGGTTTGTTTTTTTTTTTGGAAAGGTTTTAAATTTTAAAAGCAATAGATAAATTATATAAATGGTGCCATGTGGGAATGTTAGCCCTTATCCCTACCTGGTATCAATGAGGCAGAATGAAATGGTGTGAGTGAGGCTAATTGACATGCTTTCTCCACTTTATTTATGCTTTTTACCAGTGAGACCTAGCAGGAATCTGAACCTTTATGTCTACCCAGCATTAGTGAGGAGGAATGAGGTAGTGGGAGGTGAGTCTGCTTTGCATTATAATTCCCTCTTATCCCTCACTGTCAATAGAGTCAAATGAGAAGCTGAGCTTCCACTCCTACCTTCTAGCAACAAAGTGATGTTAATTACTCTCAACTCTATCCATCACTTATGATCCCACTCAAAGGTAATGAGATAGTGTATGTTAAGAGTGTGTCCCTAATTTTTCCAAAATGTATTGACTGTCAATAAGGCAAAAGGGACTGCAAAATGTCCACCCTACTTTTCTGAAGCAAAGCAGTGGGAACCAACATTCTGCTCTTGCTGGAGTGATATCAGTGGAGCCCAGCAAGAAGCTGAGGATACAAACTTACACAGCCATCATACTATACATAAACAAGGGACTGTCTGATAAAGAATATTAAATAAGATCTAGAGTTTCATAATATGGTACCCAAATTATTCAGGATACAATTAAAAATTACTCATCATAACAAGAACCAGGAAATTCAAAATCAAATGAGAAAAAAAATTACCAAATATCAACACAGAGATTAATCAAATGTTGGAAATATCTAACAAGGGTTTTAAAGCAGCCACCATAAAAATGTTCATCAATTACAATTCTCTTGAAGTAAAAAGAAAAATAGAAAATCTTGGGGAATCTGTGTAGCTCGGTTGGTTAAGAGTCTGCCTTCAACTCAGGTCATGATCTCAGGATCCTGGGATCTATCCCCAAGTTTTTCTTCCTGCTCAATGGGGAGTCTCCTTCTCCCTCCTTTTGTTCGCCCCCCCCACTTATGTTCTCTCTCTTTCTCGCTCAAGTAAACAAATAAATAAAATATTAAAAAATAGAAATTATTTTAAAAATTACCTATGAAAGAAATCAATAAACTGAAAAATACAACGAAAAACTGCTGGATGGATCAGGAGTAGAAATGATAGAAGATAGAATCAGTGAAATAAGGAAAAGTCACAATTTATTCATTATGAACAACAGATGGAAAATATAGTAAAAAAAACTGAACAGAGCCTCATAGATCTATGGGACAATAACAAAATGTTTAATATTTTTGTCTACAGAGTCCCAAAACTAGAAAAGAGTATGGCTCAAAACCTTCATTATTATGAAGAAATAATGTAGCCAAGACACTGAAATAACCTATGTGTCCATTGATGGGTGAATGGATGCAGAATATTATAAATGGTTAAAATCATGCAATGGAATTTTATTGAGCCATAACAAAAGAGATTTTGACATTTGTGACAACATAGGTGATACCTGAGGGCTAAATGAAATAAGTCAGAGAAAGATACATACTGTATGATCTCACATGTGTAGAACATAAAAATGTCAAGCTCGTAGGAATAGAGTAGATTTGTGGTTTTTAGGACCTGTGGGGTATGGAAAACAGGTATGTATTGATCAGCAGGTACAAACTTTCAGTTATAAAATTAATAAGTTCTGAGGATCTAATATACAGAATGGTGACTGTAGCTAACAATACTGTATTATAAATTTCAAATTTGCTAGAGAGTAGTTCTTAAATGTTCTCAACACACACATCATCTGAGACTGTGTTAACTTTATTATCATTTCACAATATATGCCTCTATTGAATCATCACAATATACATCTTAAATTTATACAGTGTTGTCAATTATACCTTAATAAGGCCAAATGAAGAAGAAATAATGCTGAAATTCTCCCAAACTTGGACAACCCCACAGATTCAAGGTCATGAATGAATCTCAAATAAGATAAACCTAGAAAATCTACACTAAGAGCTGCCAAAGTAATTTCTGAAACATTTTCACAACAACAAAAATTTGAAAGTAGAAAAAAAATGAAACTACATAAGATTTATCATCAAAAAACAAATGCTAGAAGGAAGGGGCACAACATTTTTTAAATGCTTAAAGAAAACTTCCAAATGCAAATCCCATATCTGGCAAAAATATCAATCTGGAATGAAGGGAGATTTTCAAATGAAGAGAAAGTAAGAATTTGTTCCTAGCAAAACTACCCTTAAAATAACTAAAAGAACTCTCTAAACAAAAAGGAAATGATAAATAATATCAGAAAGGAAAGACATCAGAATGGATAAACATACAGCTAAATGTAATAGAATATCCTCATGGGTTTTTAACTCGTATTTGATGATTGAAACAAAAATCACAGCACCATTTAATGTGATATTCAAAATGTGTAGAAAAAATACTTAACACAATTATATTTCAAAAGTGAGGAAACCAAGGGAACATGCATGCAATTAAGGTTTTTATTTTTACTTGAAGTTGTAAAATGATGCATTTAGACATTAGACATTTAGTGATAAGTTACATATGTATCTTGTAATACCTAGAGCAACCACTAAAGATATTATACAAAGAAAGAGATAAAATAATATAATCCTCTCAATAGTTGCAGGAAAAATTTGACAAAATGCAGCATCCATTCTTGATAAAAACACAAAAATTAGGTATAGATAGAACATGTCTCAACATCATGAAAGCCATATACAGAGACCCACAGGGAATATTCTCAATGGGGAAAACAGAGCGCCCAACAGGAACAAGACAGAGATGTCCACTTTCACTGTTACTATCCAACACCATACTCAGCCTCAGCAGTCAGAAAACAAAAATAAATAAAATGCATCCAAATCAGCAAGGAAGAAGTCAAACTTTCACGATATGTGGATGACATGATACTCTATGTAGAAAACTTGAAAGATTCCACCAAAATATTGTTAGACCTAAAACATGAATTCAACAAAGTTTCATGATATAAAATCAATGCATGCCTGTTGCATTTCTGTATACCCAATAATGAATCAGTAGAAAAAGAGATCAAGGAATTGATCCCATTTTCATTTGCACCCAGAACCTTAAGATACCTAGGAATAAACCTAACCAAAGAGGTAAAAGATGAATACCCTGAAAATTAGAGAATAATTATGAAAGAAATTGAAGAGGACACAAAGAAATGGAAATAAAGCCCATGCTTATAGATTGGAAGAAAAAACATTTTTAAAGTATCTATACTACTGAAAGCAAACTACACACTTAATTCCAACCCCATCAAAATACCACTAACACTTTCCACAGAGTAGAACAAACCTAAAATTTGTATGGAACCATATGTAAAGACCCTGAATAGCTAAAACAATTCTGAAAAAGAAAAACAAAGCCACAGGCATCATGATTCCAGACTTCAAGCTGTATGACAAAGCTATAGTCATCAAGACAGTATGGTACTGGCACAAAAAGATGTTTAGAATGATGGAACATATCAGAGAACTTAGAAAAGTACCATAACTGCATTGTCAACTAATCCTCAGCAAAGCAGAAAAAATTTCCAATGGAAAACAGAGAGTCTCTTCCACAAATGATGTTGAGAAAACTGGACAACCACATGCATAAGATTGAACCTGGACCACTTTCTTACAGCAGACACAAAAATAAATTCAAAATGGACGAATGACCTAAATGTGAGACAAGAAACTGTCAAAATCTTAGAGGAGAACACAGGCAACAACCTGTTTGACCTCAGCTTTAATGGCTTCTTACTAAACACGTGGCCAGAGGTGAAAGAAAGAAAAGCAAACATAAACTATTGGGACTTCATCAGGACAAAAAGCATTTGCACAGTGAAGAAGACAATCACCAAAATTGAAAGACAGGGAGAAGATATTTGCAAATGACCTATCTGATAAATGGCTAGTATCCAAACTATAAAGGAGTTAGCAAACTCAATACTCAAAAACAAACAAACAAACAAACAAACAAAACCAAATAATCCGCTTAAGAAGTGGACAGAAGATATGAAAAGACATTTTCCCAAGGAAGATATCCAGATGACTAACAGGACACATCAAAAAATGTTCAACAGCCCTCATTATCAGGGAAATAGAAATCAAAACGATGAGGAGACACCCCTGCACATCTGTCAGATTGGCTGAAAGTTAACAACACAGGAAACGAAATGTTGGTGAGGATTCAGAGAAAGGGGAATCCTCTTATCCTGTTGGTGGGAATCCAAACTGGTGCAGCCACTCTAGAGGATAGTATGGAGGTTACTCAAAAGTTAAAAATAGAACTACCTTACACCCAACAACTGCACTGCTAAGCTTTTTCCCAAAAGATAAAAAAAATACAGATTCAAAGGGCTACATGAACCCTGATATTTATAGCAGCATTATCAACAATAGCCAAACTATGGAAAGAGCCCAA